>CATIWO010403709.1:0-14572 GCA_949673435.1 Macaranga tanarius
CACTTCCATTATCACTTCGAACTATTTGTATTGGACATTGAAACTGAGTCTGTGTGAAATGGCAAAACATGGTTAGAAAGCCATAGGTTTGAGCCTTATCCTTTAAAAGGTAAACCCAAGTGCACCGTGAGTAATCATCAATAACAGTTAAAAATAATGAGCACCACTAAGAGATGGTATAAAATATGCACCCCAAAGATCAACATGAATAAGTGAAAAAGGTCTTGCACTTTTATTGTCACTACTAGGAAAAGACAATCTTGTTTATTTGGCTCTATGACACACATCACATATATGATTAAAGTTGCTAGGAAAAGAAATGTTGGGGATCAATTTAAGTCTACTAAGAGATAGATGACCCAAGCGAATATGCCATAAATTTGCATCTGATTAAAAACCACTGTAGGCTGCCATCCCATGATCCCCTTTTAATTGGTACACTCCATCTCGAAGCTTACCCACTCCAATCAGCGTCCTCATACGCAGGTCCTGAAAGATGCAAAATTTTAGAAAAAAGGTTACTGAACAATTTAAGTCGTTTATGATTTTGGTAATAGAAAGAAGGTTGCATTTGAAACCAGGCACACAAATGACATCCTTTAGACTGATATTTGGTGTTAAGCTAGCATTACCAACGTGGGATACTGGAAGAGTAGAACCATTTGGTATTTTCACATTTGGGTAAGAACAAATACTCTTGATATTACTAAGTATTTCTTTGTCTATAACCATGTGGTCAGAGGCACCACTGTCCACTATCCATGAGTTACATGATAAAATACACGTACCTGTGAAGTTTGCTAAACCTTCATTACCATGATTTAGTGTACCGAGGATCTGCATGAGTTTAGTATATTGCTCTATCGTTAAGTGGAAGATTTGTTGCGTTTGTGATTTTGGCAAGTTGTTTGATTCACGATATTGCCGATCATTTGAACCAGATATTGGATGCTCACTCGTTGCCATATTGCCATAGCTTTGTTTGTGACCTGAAGTACTCTTGCCTCCTCCACCACTGTTACCACGGCCATTTTGGTTGCTTCTCCAATGTGCAGGATACCCTATTATCTCAAAGCATTCTTCCTTTAGGTGCCCTGTCTTGTTATAATGATCATATTTTTTGTTTCCTCAATTTCTTGGTACTTGGTTTTTATTTGTGCGAGTATTCTCAGCCACTTTATGATCAATCTTCGCTGCAAAAGCTGCACCTTCTAAGCTGGGTGATAATTGTTCACTCTTTTGAGTGAAAGATTATTCTTCTTGTAATGCCAAAGAAAAAATATTGCTGAGTGAAGGGGTTGGTTCCATTGATAGCACATTAGATCTCAATCTGTCATATTTTCCATTCAGTCCCAGAAGAAACTGATGGGCCTTCTCCCTTTCTCTGTGCAGTTGATGTTCCTTGGATGCTTCGCACTTGCAATGGGGCAATGGATCACAGACCTGCAATTCTTGCCATAACTTTTTAAATTTTGTGTAATATTGAGTAAGTGGTTGCCCATCTTTTTGTAGAGTGTTGGAAAATTCTTTCTTTATTTTATAAAGGCGAGGTGCATTACTTTGCCCATACCTTTCACATATCTCTGTCCAAATCTCATGAGCTGTTTCTGCATAAACGACACTCTTTTGTATGTCTTTGCCCAGAGAATTTCTCAGCCATGCTTTAACCATTACGTCATTCTTCTTCCATCGTTGAAATTCTGGTGATGTTGTTTTTGGCATCGTCAAGACACCATCAATGAAGCCTCCTTTGTTCTTGGCATATAAGGCTGTCTCCATGGCACTTTTCCATGTTGCAAAGTTTTCTCCTGTGAATGGAGTGGTGACGAATACTAATCCTAGGTGATCTGAAGGATACAAGACATAGGGAGAGTCCTCATTAATCGTAGTTATAATTTCTCCCCCTGCCTTTGAACTCTCTTCAGTTGTTGACATATTTTGCCAATAGGATTATAAACTAACTAGTGCTTTGATACCATGAGAGAAAACTAGAGTTGGGAGAAACTTCCAACTTATTTTATTGATTAGAAAGCACTACTTATATACAAAGTACAAGGTATGAAAAATAGTATAAAAAAGAAGAAAGAAAAAATACTGCTACAATTATGTCCTATAATTATACCATGAAAGATGCTAGTAGGTGAAGAATATATACAACTGGAATGGAAAGAAGATATACAGCTGTAATAAAATCATTGTAGTGTATCCCAACAACCTCAACAAGTTTTCACATTTGATGTCTACATTTTTTACCATTTGAATTACTCATTATAGATAAATGCAAGTACAATTTTGGAGAAAGAGGGACTTATATATAAGTTTGTTTGGTCAAACTTAGACATAAGTTTAATATGGGTATAATCCGACTATTAATATACATAGACTCAAAAAAATCAATTAATTACTAATGGCTCTTCTATCCAGTTGCTTTAAACATATTATTATTAATCAATTAAACGATAATTAATTGAATATATATAGGATTTGAGTGATATTGCTTATCAATGTGTTTATACATTGTTTTCTCACCCGATTGAAGAATTATTCGTGTTCAAATGGAAGAGTTTATAACAAAATAAATTTTTCATGTTGACTGATGTTGATCATTTATTTTACTAGTGACCATGCATGTATCATGTGCTTAGTAAAAACGTTAATATATACAAGTTTTTAAATATTTAAATGAAAATTTATTTTACTGATGTTGATCATTCAATTTTTCATGTTGACTGATGTTTATAAACAATGTTTTTATAAAATTGTTAAGAAAAAAGACCATGCGTGTATCATATGCCTACTATAAAACGTTACTTTGAATTATCGTACGCGTATGACCATAAGTAACCCACCTCAACCACACATTTACAACATGTAATTATAATACCTTCAAATTATTAAAATAACTTTTGAGTTAATAGAAATGCTTTAAAATTTTTTGCTAATTTTTTTAACAATTTTAAGTTTGATTCTTTAAATCAGCACCCATAACCATTGAAATTTATTATTCAAATGCTGAAATGCACCCAAATTATTTAGTAAAATAATTAATTAAGTGTTAATATTTAAAAAATAAAATGGCAAGTTCCAAATACTTCTTTGTCGAAAATAATATTTTTAATCTTAAAATTATAATATAATTTTAATTTTTTATAAATTAAAAAATATTTATTTAATATACTCAAATATAATATATAATATATGTTTATTAAAATTAATTAATTAATTTCGATATATATAATTAAAATATTCATTTTTCTTTTTATATTTGATATTTCTAGTATATATAGTCACATGAATTTAAACTATTTTACAATTTAAGATAGATAAACTTGATAAACTTACCACCCCTTATTTGGTGTAGCAGCATTGTGTTTTGATAGGGATCATGGATGATCGTAATTAACTCTTTCCTTCCGTTATACTTACATGATTAATACACAAACTATTTGTACTAGACAAAAAAATAATTATAATAAATGAACTCATAAGAAAAAAAAAATGTAAAACTCTTTCGACGCATACCTTTTTTTTCTTGAAACTTTTATCAATGAGAATCAAAATTTAATGTGAAGAAAAAAAAAAAGAAAGAAGGATGAGTACTCTATATACATCAACACTTACTTATTCATACATAAAATTTTAACTCAAAATATTATTAAAAAAAAATTAAATTTATTATTAATTAAATCAATATAGATTTTGGTAATTAATATTTTTCTTTTAATAATATGGATCTATGATTTGAAAGTGATGAAATAGAATTATAATCTGCCTATGTGATATGGCCAAAATGGTAAAAGCATCCGTCACAGCCTCACAGGCACCTAAGGACTCGGTTTCAAGTCCAATCCCCAACCTCCCCTCTCCTAAAAAACTGTATTTGGCCAACAAAAAATAATAATAATAACATGAGAAAAAATAATATAATAATACAACAGTCACTTAAAAAAAAAGTTGTGAAAAGTTACTTAAGAATTTATTGTAATTTGTTTATAAAATTAATTGTCTCATAATTAAAAAAACTACCACCTGTTATACAGTGGGTCATCATCATCTATAATTGTGGATAATTGTGGAAGGGGAGTATTAAAAGTTTAAAACCTAAAACAACAAAGCACAAATATGTCCTAAGAAATATAAAACGTAACGCAGTAAAGAAGTCCTCACAGACCACGTACGTGTGACCACGTGTAGTAACCGTCACCTCACAGTCACGTTTCTTTACTTTCACATATCCATCCTTACCCTCTATTTCCTTGTTTTGTAGCGGCCAGCATCGAAAGAAGGATACGGAGCGACATGTAGACCCGCTCCTAACCTCACACGTGTAATTTTGGACTATAAAATTAGTTCAAAATTATCAGAATTTTGGTATATATTTTGGATCTACCTCATCAAATAAAGCATCTTCTGCTCTCGATTCTCAGCATCTACCATCAGATCCTACTCTCATACCTCTTCATCCAACGCCTCACGTTCTTCTCCGCTTCCCCTTATATATCTTTATTTCTCCGGCTTCGCTTTCTTCACCCTCCACAAACACATTTCTTGAAAATCTGATATTACCCACATACAAAGAAAAAAAATTTCTTGAATCTTGATACTACGAATTAATTATAGAATCAAAGATGAGCGTGTTGGATTCTACCATGATTGAAGCTTTGGTGTTTGATTATGTTAGCTTTGGGATCTTTACTGTTGTCAACAATCTTTGGACATGGGTTGCTCTTGTCACTGCAGCTGTCAGCTTTTGGAGGATCAGAACTGCGGGTGTCCTCGTTAAATCAGAGCAGCCACCTCGGCTGTCTCCTACTCAGCCATCTCCGGTTCTTGAAACATCGCAGGCGCAGCAACCTTCTCACTCGGATACTGTTCTTGAGCCTCCTTCAGCTCCAATATCATTTTCAGACGTTACTGTAGCTTCGTCAATATCAAGATTAATAGCAGGTGTTGAAGATGTTGACGGTGTTACCAAAGGGAAGTTTGTAATGTATTATGAAGATGATAGAGAGAGTGATTGTGGGAACGGTGACGGTGAAGAGTTTCCGGTGGTCGGAGAGTGGGGTTGCGGTGGGTGTGGAGAGTGGCCGGAGAGTTGGGAGAGAGTAGTGTTAAGGATGAGAGTGGGGGAAATGGAAGGAGGCTGGTGCAGGTTTCAGGACTTGACGGTGATTAACGGCAACGTTGTTAGATTATGGGACGATGTTAGAAGAGGAAACTACAACTCATCATGTTGTATTGTTGGGTAATGGTTAGGTGGGGTTAGTTTAATTAGAGTATGATTTAATGGGGAGCTCAATTGTTTAGCTTCTTGATTAAAGTTTTTAAATGTAAATATATTTGCCAATTGAGCAAACATTTTGAAACCAAGCAATGTTTCTTTTTTATTTATATATATATATGTTCTATAAGTGAGTAATTAAGAATAACAATATGTTTTTTTTTACAATAATAAAAATATATGTTTAAGTTGTAGCATATGTGGGTGTATAAAATTATAAATTAGCCGTTTGTTGTTTTTATTATTTTTATGATTTTACCCAAATCGAATTAAATTAATTAAGAGTTAATAGGTTATAAATTATGATAATTTGAACCGAAAAACATATATGATAATAGATTAGCTTTAGCTATAATGGTTGTGTGGTTAAACTTTTGCCTTTTATTCACACACCTACTAATTGATGATTATTCCTTTTAAATTTGTTAATCTATAATTGGTTTTGATTCTTTGAGTACAACTTAGCTGAATCCCAAAGAATAATAAGAGTATCAAACCTTAGTTTGAGCAAAGACAAACACTACTTGACCCACAATTAAGTTAAATTAATCATTTCATTCATTAATCTAAGGAGCAATTAATTAATTCATGCCTTTAAGGGCCTTCTAGAGATTGCTAATTTTTTTAATAGAAATACTGTGGCTGCTTGTGTAGGCTGAAAGATCATTTTTTTGGTCCCAACTTTAATTTCATATATATATATATATATTAAATTTCACAGGCAAACAGATGCTTCATGAACACAAGAGCTTACTCTCACCCATCTCACATATGTAGCCAACAAAGTCATCTTAACCACACTAAAAAGAAAAGATAAAACAAACAATTTAGTGACTAGTGTGCCTTTGTGCAACGTCCCATTTTTATTTTGCATACCACTGTCCGAGATATGTATCACGCGAATTTAACAGAAAAGACAAAAAAAATTTTCTTTCATATGACCAATTTACCTTTAATGTTTTTTTAAATAAAAAAATTATATAATAATTAAAAATATATATTTTTTAATTATTTAATTAAATAAATTAAAAAAATTTAAAACCTAAAAAACAATTGGGTGAATCCGTCGTATCATAATTTACAAACTCATATAATATAATATATTTATTTATATATTTTTATATAATATAAAATTTATTTAATAATAAAAATATATATTTTAATTATTTAATTAATTAAATTGATAAAATCTAAAACTTAAAAAAGAACTGAATGAACTCGTCGTGTCATAATTTATAAACTCATCTATTATATTATATTTTTTAAATTTTTTAATTTTTTATATATATTTATTATATAAAAATCACATGGGGCAAAAGCAGCGAGACAAGGCTAGGCGTACTTTTTCCTTTTATTTTTATAACACGCACTGCACTGTTCCAGATGTGCTGAACCCAACCTTCAACTATTGGTTGATCCAAAGCCCATTTTTCGATCCCTGAAAATTTAAAATTTTTTGAAAATATGTAATTATGACCAACAGCATTATACAAGCAATTATAGTATTTAATATGATGTCACTATATGAATGATATGGGCGGGATTAATGCTTTGGCCTGTGGGCACAAGTCCATTGGATTTTACATATGCTGATTGGACTTGGTATATTACACAATTTAATTTCTGACATTTAAAAAAATACTTATTCATCTTTAATATTTATTTTTTTTAGTACTAATTAGTCATTCTGTATAGAAGAAATAGTATAATAAAAAATAAATATCAGTGATAAATAAGTATTTTTTTAAATATTATAGATGAAATAGTGTAATTTGACAAATCAAATAAATAAATAGTAATTCACCCTTTTTAAAAATATATATAAGTATGACTAACAGCATTATACAAGCAATTATATTTAATATGATGTCACTATATGAATGATATGGGAGGGATTAATGCTGTGGGCACAAGTCCAGTGGAGTTTACATCTGCTGATTGGATTTGGCTAGCCGTCGGTCTTTGCCGCCAAATTGAGGCTCATTTGGCCCACATTGACAAGCCTCGTAAAGAAAATGATTGCGCATGACACGAACACTCGTCCAAGATTTCTTTATTTTAACCAGAGCCACCCAAGCTAGCTACAATGGCTATAGCTGCCGTTGCTCTGGCCATCGTCCTCATGCTTAAAAATTTGATGACCCCGGGGTCAGCTTGCATCACCATCACTCCAAAATAATACAAGCGATGAAAGGTACTGTTGAGAAATTATGCTAAACAATTAAGAATAAAAACGAACAAGCAAGAAAAATAAAGAACATCAAAATTTAACGAGGTTCGGTAACGTGCCTACGTCATCGGGAACGGAGCGGCTATTTTTTTATTATTTCAGAAAATACTATTTTTAGGGTTACAAATACACTGTATATATAACTCATGGTACATTTATAAAATTACCTTGTACCGTACCGTGCCGCTCCGTTTGCTCGTTCGTTTTCGCTCCGCTCCAGCATCTGTCTCTTTATCTGGTATGAGCCATACACAACATGTACCGTATGCACTATGCATTGCATTTCAATCAAATGAATAGTTGAATTCTACATGGTATTTGCTTCATATTTCTTGTCTTTTGTTGTGTTTCAATTATTGGCCTCCCTGGCTTCTACCTTCTATGATGTAACATCAAAGAAAAAAAGGGCTAATTAGCTCTTGTTGTTAGCTTTTTTATATGAATCCAATAAAAAAAGAAATCAATCATGAATATGTGCATAATGCGTTTAATTTAGTTGAGCATCTATGATAAGTATATTCGTTGGTTTGGTTAGGTACAAAATATATTAACAAACATTAGCTTAGGAGGCTTTCCTTATCTTGGCCTCTTCTGGATAAGAATCCAAAGTACAGTCTAAACATGATAATTAGCAAAAGTGATGAGTGATGAACAATTCTTAATAGATTTTTCCTCTTCAAATTTGAAACCCGAAAGAAGAAAGCACATCAAGGTATATTCTTTTTTTATGCAATATGCATGAATTCTTATCAGCCTACCAGACAAATTGCTAGTCCGATTGCAGGGCTTATCTACGGGCTATGGATATGTTTTTTCCTTGACCCCAGTACTCTTAAGACTGGTCTGTCATATATCACCATTGGAAAATTTTGACATATTCCAGATTGTATATATATATATATATATATATAAAATATGTTTTTATTAATTAAATATAAATTACTTAAAATATGCAACACGAATCAAATAATTTAGTGAAATATATTTTAAAAAACATTCATTTTCAAGTCGATAGTGTGAGTGTGTAACTATTGGTGGTAGTAGTAATCACCTAATGGTATGTAGCTTGAGATTACATATATAACTAGATCAACAGCAATAGTTCAGAAATTGTTGAAATGGCAAAGTTGTTATATTACATCTTTTAGAACTTTCACAGGAATTAACTTGTACAATGTAGCTCTCACTTATTATGCGTTTCACTTTCGATAAAAATAACTAAAAATCAAACTATATATACTGGCACCGTCAATTCTGGTAGGAGTAGCATTAGCTAGCTAAGAGCTCAAACACATTAAGCATCCTTTCGGCTTCATGTAACTAGGAACTGAGATTCATGATGAGCTGGAAAAGAGACAATCTAACACATCCTAGCTTGCAATTGGTCCCTGAACTTTGCAGTATGCCAACAAAAGATCCTTGATTGTGTATGGTACACTTCGTTACTTTGATAAAAACCCACAAAAATAATAATAACAATAAATAATTGGTCCTTAATTGGTCCTCGCTTGCTTGCTCCAGTGGCAAAGCAGCTGGAAGGACATTGGGGAGAGCAGGGTTCGAACCCCCTCCCCTGCTCTCTCCCAAAATTCCATAAGGAACGGACCAGTCCACTGCTTTAAAAAAAAAAAATTGAATGAATCATTTCACTTTGTGGGGCAATGTCTTTGCTCCAGCCACATTTAATATTGGCCTCCGTATTAGCCAATCAAAAAATGCATCAATGACTATTTTTTGGATATAACTGCAGCATCTGTTAGGTTTAATGGAGGACCTTTTTCTTTTTCTTGCTGCATGCTATATAAATCCAACCTTTGTTATATATTTTGCTTTTTTGATTGCCACTAATGTATATATTCACATGGGAATTGGCCCCTCCTCAAACTTCCAACCAGCCAAAACAGCAGGGATGCTTGTCCTGTTGTCCCCATATAAGCACCAACACCACCCTCTTGCTTTCAATGCACTAAGACACATAATTCAAAGGTCTCTGGAAACGGGGCTTGTGATTTTTGCTGTCATCAACCTTCCAACCTAGACCCTTCCCATCCAACACAATTTATGCTCTGTGGGGAATGTGATGCCTCAAGAATTGAGATTGTTAACCTTTTCTTTTAAGGGTTTGAGTATGCTCTAATGGAACCTTTTTTTTTATATGACCATGAGCTGTTTTCACACTATACTGGATATATAACTAATTTTCGTTTGTATTTTAAGGCTGGCTGGTGTTGGCTGAAAGAAATTAACTTGGTAAAAATTTAGAAGCCACATAAAATTCAGCAAAATTTTTCACCACAAAAAATTTTTAGAAAATAACTTGATTAATTATAAGTAATATTTATGGGTTCCAAATGTGCTAAATTGAAAAGGTACACTTCCAGATTCAATGATCAAAATATATAAAATGTACATATCTCTTGGTTCATAGCTAGATCCAGCGGATGCAATTCCTGGCTTTTTACAAATATACATATATTAATGGCATTAATGTTCAACCTTCAAGAAAGGAAAACTTTGGCATTGGTGTCAAAAGGGTAGTTATGAACGTACTTAACTAGATTGATCTATTAGTGAGTTATTTTTGTTCCATTTGTATCTTTTATTTATTAATGTGGTTTATAAGAAACAAATCCCTATTTACAAACCAAATCTCTATGGATATGACCTGATTCAGCAAATGAAAAGCTTTTTAGGTGCATTGAAAAAGAAATTGAAATCAATGTAATGCTGGCTGCAAAAAGTCTTCCAAATTAGGTGAGCTAAAAATCTCATCTAACTGCATAGTATTAGTATAGTGTGTGCATTGATAATGATTCTTTATTCTTAATCACATCCTCTTGCTCACACTCGAAATGATACAACATTATCTCCATTTTTGGCTTTAAAGGTGGGGCATAATGTTACTGTGGCCCTCTGCTACTCTGCCCGTGGCACATGTCTTGTCTCAGAGCTTGTATAGAAAAAAAAAATTCATGCCAGCTTTTGGATCGATGGTGCAGATCATGCAGTGACAAAAGATGCTTTGAGGTTAGATTCAATAATCTATTCACAGCAGGGCCCTATATTTACTTAGGTTTCGCTTTCGAGGACCCTTAATAAGATCAAGTTACAATATCCATCAATATGAAAAGCATTTATATTCTTAAATAATAATTAGGTTTGTATCATCTGCCATGTTTATTAAAACCCCGACAACAAGGTAGGCTTTTAGCTCTCCTCTTCAATCTGTAGAGTTGAAAAATTAGCAAAATCTAGCTTAAGCCCACTATTTTTGTGGATCCTATATAGAAGTAAGTGTTGTGTTATCCATCAAAATTGGTTCCAATGGCCCATAATACATGTTCATTGGCAATAATTCAGAAGTGGGTGTGTGAAAGTCACTTGATATTGTCCATCAAATCATCTGCACATATATGGGTAATAAATAAGGACACACATCTGCTTTAGGTAAGCCTATAAGTGTTTCACTTAATGACCATGGAAGTGTAGGATTAGAACATAAATCAAACTGCATTTTTCTTTTACCCTGTTCTCTAAAATTTGAATTGAAAGGGACAAAGCATAGTTAGACCTTTTGCAAGTAGAAGTGTACAATGGCTACTGTAAATTTTGAAAAATGGAAACCTTACCGTACAAGGACAAGACTCCAGAGTCCTGAGCCTTTTTTTTTTTTTTAATCAAAAGAGTCCTGAACCTTAATTGAGCAGAAGCATGGTCAATTAATAAGCGGTGCAAAAAAATTGGTGCCGACTCCTATTAGCTGCTTTTGCATTTACTCCTCTTATCCACCGTTTCCCCAATTTAACCCTTTGTATTGGAGCTAGCTATCTTGAATTCTTTATATTTCCAATTTATAAAAGATAAATGATTTAAATTGAAAAAAAAAAAGAAACTTAACATATTTTACAGAACAAAAAACACACATATTATACTATTTTATACCAATTTTACATGTTTAATTTAATTAAAAGATTGATTTAATGGTGTAATAGGTTCTATAACAGGAGAGAGATTGCATGTTTTTTTAGATCAATACTGGTTCCTAACCATAAAATACAAACAAAAATAATTCTGTACCTAATATGGTGTAATTATATCTTATGATTATAAAAAAATAAAAGTATTTCCAAAAATTAAATTTTAATTAGTGAAATTGCTCTCTTCCATGCTTATATTAATCTTTTAAACCAACGTTTTTATATCAACAAATTAAATAATTAATTTTGTAAAATTATAAATTTTAAAAACATGTGAAAATTTTTGAAAGGAGAAAATAAAAATCTGATGGCAATAACGTGAATAATCCTCAATTCGATGCCGATACTATAACTCAACTCTCTTATAAAGCCGTTGTCAGCAAGAGTTAGTGTCACCATAAGTACTGCTCCATAACTGTGCAAGCATTGAACAATGCCTCCTCTTATCTCTCTCCTTAACCTTCTCCTTTTCCTTTCCGTCCACTCCGCCGCCGCAAACACCCACAACGCACCACCGCAAGATCTGGTCCGTTCATCATGCCTCCATGCAAGTTACCCTAACCTCTGCATGCGCACACTTTCCACTTACTCTGGCCCTGCTAACACCCCACGAGACCTAGCTAAAGCAGCAGTGAAAGTGAGCCTGGGACGTGCAAGTAAAGTGTCGAAGTACTTGAAGACACTATCTGGGCTAAAATCGAAGAGGGAAAAAGTTGCGCTGAGTGACTGTGTTGAGCAGATATCTGACTCGGTGGATGAGTTGAGCAACACGTTAGGCGAGTTGAAGCACTTGAGAGGGGAGTCATTCAGGTGGCAAATGAGTAATGCTGAGACATGGGTAAGTGCTGCTTTGACTAATGAAGATACTTGTCTTGATGGGTTCGAAGGAGTTGAAAGTAAAATTAAGAGTGATGTGAAAAAAAAGATTACTAATGTTGCTAGAGTTACTAGTAATGCTTTGTATATGATTAATCGTCTTGGTGAGAGTGGAAGGCCTTGAAGAAAAGTTGTGAATCTGGCAGTCTTATAATTACTTAATTAGTAGTGTATGTGTATTGTAATCTTTTGGTGTTATAGTTGTTTTTGTGAAGTTGCACTTAGTGCTTAATTACTGGTTAGTAATACAATTATATATACTCCTTAATGTGTAAATTAATATGGGTGGTTAATGTATTTATTTTTGCTTCAATTGACAAGGGTGAGTCTATATCTATATTCATGTGTTTGCCTACCATACCTATTTGAAAAAGAAAAATAAATGTTGCTCAATTATTGTGCATTTGGATATTAAAAGTTTAACTTAATTAGTCAAAAAGTGAATTTTATTTATGATGTATCCGGCCAGAAAGAAAAATTATTTTCTAAATTCTACAAGAGGAGGCTAAAATGTGAGCTCTACAATTGCTTATAGTGTGATAACAAAATTAATCTATTTAGCTTGTCAGATATATATATATATATATACTAACTAATTAAAAAATACCAAAAAAAAAAAAAGGAAACTAAAATATCGTATTGGCTCCATCAAAACATGAAAATAATGTGCGTTTGGCTCACGATATCGGAGCTTAGCTTAATTGGCACCTACATGTTGGCGTGGTCCCGCGTGAGGGTAAATTATTTAAATGGTTATTAAATTTTATGTTTAATTTTAAATTTATCACAAAATATCAATTTATGACTTTTTGATTACTAAAATTTTATTTTAGTTTTCATAAGTGTTTTTTCTTAAAAATTTTAACCCATGAATTATGCTAAATAACTGAAACGCAACGACCACCATTAACATCATTAGTAAGCATAACTAACTAGTTAATGATAATCAAGGTATTCCTTGTTGAATCAGAAATAATCTCTTAACAACAAAAATTTAAAACTTATATTTACAACACTGCATTGTTGCTAACCTTATAAGAATAAGTCACAAAGTAAACACCATTCATTAATATAACTACAGATGAAAATATGTTGGTGGATATAGATAATCATCATATTTTTGACTTCATCGAAATCTCAGTTTAACATTTCAATAATAACATTTCTTGATATGATTTTCCATAAATAAATACTTTAGAATATAAACAGATGGCAAGGACCCTTTTGATAGCGTAACAACTCATAAATAATAATAATCGTCTATTAGTACAACATATCCATCATCTATGATCAGAAATATATACATCAAGTGTACTAAGACGAGAGTACCAAATGCTAATAGATATATAACCCTATACAAGGTATCTATGATCATAACATCTCTCTCTCAAAATAGTCGGGACTCTGGCCGACCGGATCAGCAAAATGATGATGGTGGTAAACTGACTGCTCCAACCCTCGCCATACCCTCACAACCTCTCTAGCCGCTAGGCTCACAAAATAACACAATGAAAGTACAAGGGGTGTCTATGGCCTATAGCAAAAAGCCCAAAAAGACCAAAATGTGCAGATGTCAAATCCGCATCACACCCAGGAGAGGGTGACCACTACGTCGATGGAGGTGGCATAAAGGACACGGAAAGTCGTGCATATACCATCCAAGTGCTCCTCGCGGACAGCAGACTGACTGACCTCCGCCCCTATGGGATGGACTGAAATACAAAAAATCAGCTCTGCATTTGTGTCATGATGCACTATATATCGCACCAGGGTCTCCGCCTCAGAAATCTCGTATACCATAGTAGCCCAATAAACAGTCATTTCTTTCTCCAGTGCTAACCACGAACTTAATATGGAAAAAATCATTTTTAAAACAGTGGTGAGTAATTTCACAAGAAATTACCCAGTGAGCAGCAAAATATCATTTGATGCATAATATTAAACCAAAATAATTTAGAACCATTTTTCCCAGCGATCAATCTCAAAGCTGTTTAATTCGCATAAAAGAACATAATTTTTCCAAATAACCTTTCCATAAATAATACTTTATATCCATAAGACATTTAATCAAAGATCTCATCACATGAGAACCATTTAATGCTTTTCATAAATCATGTAAATAAACCTCCACTTTAAATCTTATAATTGATGTAAATATATTTCCAAAACAACTCAAATACACTTGAGGTCTTAGATCCTCAATCCATA
>CATIWO010403891.1:0-17767 GCA_949673435.1 Macaranga tanarius
TCCGTTACATAGACGTGTGTCTCTGCAAGGAGGGGCACACGCCTTTGATAAACAGGCGCATGCTTCACTAACGGTTATAAATTCAAAAAAATGTAGCGGTAGAGGCGTGCGCCTCTACATGCTGGGGCGTGCATCTCATCGTACAGACGCACGCCCTCTAATTTTAGGCAGAAGCAAAATTTACATAAACAGGGTCTTAAAACAGCATAAATAACAACTTAAATCAATAGTAAACGTTCATAAATAAGTTAAATCATAATAACAACATTAAATCATGCGCTATAACAAAGAAAATGCCAGATAATCAAAGTGGATGAAAATCAAACGAAAGAAAAATAAATTTTAAAAAAAGAAGAAAAGTTATTGTGAAGCTTGTTTCAAAATTATTTGGCCCTCAGACGGATTCCAGATTGCCTCTCCTCTTCTCTGGTTTGGATTCAGACCCTTTGTGATTCTTGTTTTCTTTCTTTTATTTCTGTTTTTTTTCTTTTTCTCTCTCATTTTTTCTTATCTTTTCTGATCTTTTTTTTTTCAGCCCCCTCCCTCTTTTATGGTGCCCTTTAAGACCCTCTCTTCCTGCCATTAACTTCCCACATCGGGAGTTAATGCAGCGTTACAAAACGTGGAGCGATCCACGTTCTGTAACTTTTTTTTTGCTACATGTGTTTTAGAGGCGTGCGCCTCTAGACCACAAAGACGCACGCCTCTAATTAAAAAGACGTGCGCCTCTAGTTAAAGAGACGTGCGCCCCATCACCGGAAAATGGACTTTTAATGGGCTTTATTTGATTTGGGCCAAAGATACTGGTTTATGGGTTGGGCTTGTCATGATTTTGGGCTCTCTTACAAGTGGGTTTGAATTTAATTCTTTGGCAAATTGGGCTTAATTACAAACCTTCATCATCGGGCTTTTACCTCGCAGGCCGGGCCAAACCATGTGTCCACAGTTTGCCCCCTTGGTTTTTGAAAAACCGTTAAAATGCAAAAATTTTCTTTAAAAATGGTTTTGCAAAAAACAACATAAGAGGATACGTTTGAATCCAGTAGGAACCTTGAGATTCGATTTGGAGATTTGATAATTTTGAACCTTGATGTTCGATTTTGAACCCTGAGGTTCGGTTTGTGAATCCAGAGATTCAAATTTTGAACCCTGAGGTTCAGATTTTGAACCCTGAGGTTCGATTTGTGAATCTAGAGATTTGAATTTTGAACCCTCAGATTCGATTTATGAATCCAGAGATTCAAATTTTGAATCCTGAGGTTCAGATTTTGAAGCCTGATGTTCGATTTGTGAATCTAGAGATTCGAATTTTGAACCCTGATGTTCAAAAAAAAAAAAATTTATCCTGAGATAAGAGGTTTAAATTTTTGGGACACAATCCATGCATTGTTCTCCTGCAAACATAAGTTTAAAGTATTAGTTAACTTCAGGTACCAAAAGATAATTTTTCCATAAAGGGCCAAAATGGTAATTTGTCAAAGTTATATATAAACTTAAACTTTTCTTTTCCTATTTCATATTCAAAACTTCTGCGCCCTTTTCCTTTTCTTCTTCCAAAATACTACCCTTTCCTTTTGAAATCATGGACCTATCACTAGAGCGCACACCCGATCTTCTCGCATGGCCGGCAGTCGCTCCTAGGCTCGGGTTCCTCGTTCTTTGGGCTTGGATCCAGATCAAGACATCCCTCTCACACCATCTCTCCAGACGTATATCTGTTCGCGCGCTACAAGAGAGGTTAGTCATTTTTTATCTGCTTTTTCTTCAAACAAAATACTGGGTCAGTTTGATATAAGTATATGCATGCTTAATCAATTAGAAAATCATGAGAAAACTAGGTAAAATTGAATCGTTTCAGTTTTCAATTCTCGGCAGTTCGTGTTACAGAGGCGTGCGTTTCTTCTATGAGGTGTGCGCCTCTTCGGTGACACGTGCACCCTTATGGCGAAACATGCACCTCTGTGCAGTGACATGTGCCTCTTTAGTTAAAAGGCATGGTGCTTTTACTACAGAGGGGCGTATAACTCTACAACGTGAGGTATGCATTTCTACGTGTAGAGGCGTGCGCCTTTGTAGTGAGGCATGCGCCTCTATGCGTAAGAACGTGCGCCTCTATGGCCAGAAATGCTCTTTTTAAAATTCATTAATCTGCTTTAGCAATAAAAGACAATAAAAACTCATTTAATACTTCCTGTAATTCGACCAACACTCTCTGAAGGGTGCAGGTAACATTACCGGTGCCCGTGAATGGTACGAGGGTATGACCGACGTGATCCAAGAGAGGATCCGAGAGACAGGCTTTAAGCCTTTCATCTTTGCACTGCCCACTATTGTTGGTCGTCATAACCTCAACGGCTTATATGATTTGATGGAGCGGTGGATGGATTCGACACACACCTTCTATTTACCCATTGGCGAGCTGACACTGGACCCAGTAGCTTTTACGGTGATTACTGGAGTAGCTTGTGCTGGCGAGCCAGTCCCATTTGATAGGCACCTAGTGCTTATGACTCCCGATTGTGCTGCTTACATCGAGCGACAGTTGGGTATGGTTCCTGCCATGAAGGCCACCCACACAGTCAAATTTGACTCGATTCTCATGCACTACTCGACGATTGTTATAGAGGACATCACTTCTCTTCGGGAGATAGATCAGGTGGTCCGAGCTTTCATTTTCTACCTCCTAGGCACCACCTTATTCTGTGATACGGCCAGCTCGGTGGATCTTGTGCTCCTGATGGCTCTCCGAGATGTGGATCTCATCCACACTTATGACTGGGGGTCTGCCACTCTTTCATACCTCTACTAGAGCATGGACGACTTCATTCGAGGTGCTCATCGACTATGTGGCTTCTGGCATGCCCTTCATATGAGTTTCATCCTTTCTTTCTACTTCTTTTTCTTTTGTTCTATATTTATTTCATGACTTTCTTTGTCTTACAGGTGTGGGGGTTGGAGCTGCGCTTGATACAAGGTGTAGCACCCTCTACTGGAATATTCCCCTTGTTGAGCCGGTGGGGTCCTAGTCACACTGGGAGCCGACAGATGTCTCAGGTGCATATCCACTGCGTCTATCTCAGCACCCTTCCATAGAGAGAGGTACCTATAAGGAAAATAGAACTAATTAAGAATTTGTTTAGCACATATAAAAATTGAACTCACCTGGTGTATTTTCTTGATCAGGTTATGAGAACTCCTTGGGGGCTGCCTAAGACTTGGAGTGAGGCTATGGTCCGATCGAGACGTCTAGCTGGGAGGACCATGCTTCTAGTAGGCCCCTTCCAGCGGATGTGCTATCTAGGGGAGCGTATCTTGGATTGGAGTTTAGGCCCTGGTCAGAGACGTGTTCCTATGACTCCTCCTATCATGTTCTGTGCTCATCAGTTGACAGGGGAGGGGCTGGGACGGGCCTTGCGAGGATCCCCTACCATCTATCGGACTGCTGTGAGGTAGTCAAATGCTTATATGACATTCATTAGGGACCAGCTGCTGCCTGCACTTCCACTACCCGGATTAGTCCCTCAGGTACACATTGTTTCCTTTTAATACTCAACACTTCAATCATTACTGGTTTTCTGATTTTAATTCTGTTACAGCTTCATCAGAGAGGCCCTGGTCCCCATATTAGATCTCCACCATCAAGAGAGCGTCATGTACAGCGGGCCAGAGTTCATTCTCCTGTTGCTGAGGATAAGCCCAGTACATCCTATTTTCCACCTCGGAGGACTATAGATGCCGGTCCCAGCACCTCACATGCTCCCCCAAGGAGGGTTCCTGATGCTGGACCCTCATATGTGCATGGTGTCTTCGCATATCTTCTTGAGCCTACTGCCATATATTGGAGTACTAGTGGAAGATTATCCCGGGCTGTTCTGACTCCGAATCCTGAGGATTGTCCATCCTTCGTGCCCCCCACTACTACATATGTGAGTGTAATCTATACTCTATATTTCCTTTAACTTGTTGCGCCTTAAAACTGACAAGAATTAAATTTTTGTACCTGCAGATTCCGAGGGAATAGGGCGAGCACATCTTTGGCTTACTAGAAGCCCAACGAGACCTCACATTCTAGGTCTTAGAGGAGTGGAGGGTAAACAATCATTGAAGCTATCCTATATGTATGCATGCTCTTCATGATATTTACTTACCTTTTTCTTTCATGTTTGGATAGGCGCACTGTGCAAGACTTGAATCTAGGATCCTCTCAATAGAGCAGCAGTTGGCAGACCTCTAGGTTGTGAGTGGAGATGAAGATGATGACGTCATTGAGACTAATGATAGGGTAGCCCCCACTGTAGATCACCCTCCATCACCTGGTGTTTAGGACGTTGAGGATAGTTCAGCTGATGATAAGGAGGACGCCGAGGGCGAGACTGCTGGAGAGGATGAGGAGGACGATGAGGAGACAGAGTCTAAGGAGGAGTAGACTAGGGATTTAGTAAGATGATAGGCTTTAGGATGCTTTTATTGGGACTTGCATTTTTTATGTACAAAATATTTTTGGATTGGACACATTTATAAAAGATGCATTTTATTCATTTCTGTGTTTATTCTGTTCATATATGCAATAATGCAAGCAGCTCTAATCAACATCACATCGATTTCCTAAAAAAATAGGTACAAATTCATGAAGGAACATAAGAAGAGGTGTGCGTTTCTATGCCATAGAGGCGTGCGCCTCTTCATATGAGGCATGTGCCTCTACACACTTATTCTTTTGCATCTCTGAATCAAAGAGGCGTGCGTATCTATAATAGAGAGGTGTGCGCCTCTTCGGTGTTGCGTACACCTCTATGGCTTTGATTCCGAGATGTTCCAATTCTGTCCTTTCCAAAAAACCTATAAATACCCCTCCTTATCAATCATTTTAAGCCACAACCGAATTTTACTCTCAAAAACACTAAAGTTGCACTGAACCATGTCAGAACATCATCTGAAACTGATCCGACCAGTCCTATAAAATTTAGATGGAGAAAGTTGGCAAAAACTAAATTTGTTCCATGTGTCTGTCTTCAGATCCCTTCATCTAAGCAGAATCAATTACGCATTCCTCCATGCTGTTGCCCACTTCTGGGATTCATAAAATCATATCTTTAGGTTTAGTAGTTTTGAGATTTGCCCTTTACCTGAGGAGTTTGGGGCAATTCTGGGTTATCCAAATGATTCATCTACACAGATTATCATTCCACCAGTCAATAAACCTAATGACGAAGCTAACCAGCAACAGATGGCCCGACTATTCAACATCCCTCCTTCGTTATCTTTAGCACATCTTTCAGTAAATGGGATTATCTTCGATTTTTTTCTAAAAGCTGTTGTTGCCATCAATAATACTGAAGTGTACTGGCCATGGATGGTTGCATTCTGCTTATATGCCCAGTTTCTATTAGTTTCCCCTTCAGGCGACTGTGATTTAAAGATTATGCAGATTATTGATCAAGTGGAGTCTGGATTCAATCCCATTCCTATTATTCTTGCTGAAACTCTGACTAGTCTGGATAATCTATCCATAACACATCACTTTGCTGGGAGTCCCCTATTACTGGAGGTACACCTTCTTCTTTTTTTTTCTTTTTCTTATTCCCTTTTTTTTCATTGTTTTCGTTTGACTCCTCCATGTTTTATAGATCTGGCTTCAAGAAAAGTTGAAGCTGCTGGCACCCCTTCAGAATATTACAAAATATAAGCCCAAACAGGTGCAGACTCGTGCATTGCAGAATCTCCCAACTGACCTGAAAGAACGGTTGGCTAACTTTTCAGATACTGAAGTTCAGTGGATGTGTCCTTGGTGGAACATCAAACATATGACTACTAGGACATATACCCACTATGTTCCTCTTGTTGGTCTGAACTTCTGTTCGCTCTATTACCCTGCTCGACTCTGTCATCAGTATGGAGAAAAACAGCTGATTGTAGAACCTACCCATGGTTTTTAAGCTGGCCCATTGACTCAGAACTTTATAGAGAACCTTTCAGCAACCTGGCCTCGCCGTACCATTAGGCGCAATATCTCACTGGATGGGGACATCACAACTGACGATCACTATAAGGCTTGGATCCAATTGCATCAAATAGAACAAGATGAATTTAAAATGTATCAAAAAACTAGGGATTTATTTAGGATTAGCATACAGGAAATAAGAAAAAACAAAAGGAAAAGGACTTAGATTTATTTTCTTCTTTCAGTTTCTGCAACTTTATCAAACTCAGCTTATCTTATATGATTCCTTTCCTTTTAATTAAACACATTGTAATAAGCATTTAATGCAACATTTGACAAGAATAAAAGCAATCTATTTTATTTAAAATAAGCACTATTGTACATACTAACTGCTTCTGATATTTCTCTTGTTATTGGATGACTTGCCCTTGTAAGTTTTCCAACCAATTATTTTATTCTCTCTCTCTCCTTTTATTTTTCCTTAATTTTTTCCTAAGCCGTTCCTTTGTGGAGTTTTCAACCTAGTAGGAAATTTTTTTTTTACTAGATAACCTCTTTCTTGAGGTTTTCTCCCTAACGAGACTTCACAGAAAGTATTTCTTAAGTTTGTCCAGGTTGATGGGATATTTGAACTCATTCCCTTCCAAATCGGACAAAATGGCCACACCCTTCGAAAATATCTTCTTTACGAGGTATGGACCTTCCCAATTTGGCTTGAACTTTCCCTTTGGATCGGTAAGCAGTAGATTTGTATGCTTTAGAACCAACTCGCCCTCTTTTATCTTCCCCGGCTTGATCTTTTTATTGTAAGCTCTGGCGATCCTCTTTTGGTACAACTACATATGATACATGGCTTTTAATCTCTTTTCATCTAGCAGCGTCAACTGTGCCAACCTACTTTCCACCCATTGATACACAGGGATCTTGGTTTCTAATAAAACCCTTAGAGACTGAATTTCTACTTCCACTGGCAGCACTACTTCATAACCATATACTAATGAATAAGGCATGACCCCGGTAGATGTTCTTACAGTCGTCCTATACCCCCACAATGCAAACTGTAGGAATTCAGACCAATCCTTATAATTCTCCACCATTTTGGCCAAGATCCTCTTGATGTTCTTGTTTGCAGCCTCGACCGCACCATTAGCCTGAGGGCGATAAGGAGACGACTGATGATGCTCAATTTTGTAGTGTCGAAGCAAAGCAACCATTTCTGATTAAAATTGTACCCCATTATCAGTCACAACATGGTGGGGTAACCTATATCGGCAAATTATATTCCTCTCAATAAACCTTGCCATTTGTTTCGACCCTACTGAAGTGAATGACTCAGCCTTTATCCATTTGGAAAAATAATCCACTGCTACCATAATATATCGATGTCTATTCGATGCAACCGGCCTTATCTCCCCAATTATATCAATTCCCCAAGCTGCAAACGGCCAGGGAGAGGTTAATCCTTGAAGTTCCATCGAAGGCAGATGACTAACATCCCCGTAAGCTTGGCAATTGTGGCATTTCTTCACAAACTTGACATAATCTGACTCCATAGTTAACCAAAAGTACCCCTGACGAGTTATCTTCTTAGCCAAAATCATTTCGTTCATATAGGGCCCATAAACACCTGCATGCACAGCTTCCATAATCGTCTGAGCTTTTTCTTTATCTACACAACACAGGTGTATCCCAGTCGGCATTCTCTTATACAGCATACTGAGGTGACTGATAAACTATCTAGACAACACTTTCAATGACATCTTTTCCTTCTTATCTGCATCGTCAGGAAACTGTCCAGTTTCGAGATACCTCTGCAAATCATAAAACCATGGCTTCTCTACTGGTCCCATCGGCATTACCCTTATCTCTTCATAATACGGAGTTTTAGATTTTACCAGAACTAATGGCTTAGCTGAGGCTTTGGCAGTACTTTCCCATATGGAGGCTAATGTAGCTAGAGCATCTGCAACTTGATTGTCCTCTCAAGGTAAGTGTACGAATTTGCACTGATTGAATGACAAAGTTACAGTGGCTAAATAATTCATATACAACTTCAATTTATCCTCTTTAACCTCCATTCTTTAGAAACCTGCTTCACCACCAGCATCGAATCCCCATACACTGTTATCTGTTTTGCACCCAAACTCCTCAAATATTCTAACCCAAATATACATGCTTCATATTCTGCTTGGTTATTAGTCACTTCAAACTCAAGCTTTTTAGCCATGGGAATCATCTCACCTTCAGGCATAACCAAAATCACTCCAACTCCTGCCCCCTTGCTATTAACTACTCCATCAAAATACATGCACCATCCCTGTATCTCAATAGCACTTAGATGCTCATCGGGAAACTCCAACTTCTATTCTTGCTCATTATCTTTGGGATTTTGTGCTAGAAATTCCGCAACAGCTCTTCCATTTATCACTTTTCTGGAAAGATATTTAATATCGAATTCTGTGAGCAAAATCAACCATCGTGCCAATTTTCCTGTAAGTGAGGGAGTTTGCTGAAGATATTTTAAAGGATCATGATTTGACACTGCTTGGATCTTGTAGGATTGGAAATAATGTCGAAGCTTCTTAGTTGCCCACACAACTGATAGACATGTCTTTTCTACCAGGTTGTAGTTGACTTCGTAAGACAGAAATTTCTTACTCAAATAGTATAAAACATGTTCTACCCCATTTTCATCTTCTTGTGCCAACATTACCCCCACAGCTTCCTTCTCAATGGCTAGGTATAAAATCAACGGCTTTCCCGGTCTTAGAGGTTGTAACACAGGCGGATTCATCAAATATCTCTTAATCGCTTCAAAGGCCTCCTGACATTGATCATCCCACACCACTGGCTGATTCTTTCTAAGAAGCTTGAATACCGGCTCACAAATAGTGGTTAACTTTACTATGAATCGGCTGATGTACTGTAACCGTCTAATGAACCCTCTTACTTCCTTCTCTGTCTTCGGAACTGGCATCTCGCTAATGGCTTTTATCTTATATGGATCAACCTCTATCCCTCTCTTGCTGACTATTAGACCCAACAGTTTACCGGAAGCAACCCCGAATACACACTTCTTTAGATTCAGCCTTTTATACTTTTCAGCTCTTTCCAAGAACTAGTCTAGAGCTTCGAAGTGCCCTTCTTGAGTAGGAGACTTAACCATCATATCATCCACATACACCTCAATTTCCTTATGGATCATGTCATGCAACAAAGTAGTAGCCATTCGTTGATATGTTGCCCCAGCATTTTTTAATCTAAATGGCATCACTAAGTAACAGTAAATTCCCCACTTAGTTACGAATGAGATTTTCAGCTTATCTGTTTCAACCATCTTGATCTGATTGTATCCTTAAAATCCATCCATGAAGGAGTACATAGCTGGTGAAATGTGAGGATAGGTTGGGATTTCATGTTTCATAATCTCGCGATCTATCCTGGGCATATCCTCATAACCCCAAGTAAATACTTTCTATCTTTTTATTAATATTTTTTTATATTTTCACTCTCTTCAGGAGAAAGGTCAGAAGCAATCGTTATGTTTTTAGGATGCTCAATTATGCCTAAATTAAATGCAATGGTTTGCGTAGAATTAATGTCAAATATATGCATGAAATGATCATCACAATGAACATAACCATTAGGTAAGACATCACATAAGTAAGCAAAATCAGATTTCATTGCATCAACTTTAGAAAAGAACAAACCATCAAGTTCAAACAAATTGGAAAGGGAAATATCAAAGTCATCAGAAAAAACATTAACAAAAGAGTTTTGAATGAAGGTTTCCAGATCCACGGCAATATCCTCGCTCTGGCCCGCATCTCCAGTAACATCCTTCATTCCTTCAGCATCAGCCTCTTTCCCTTTGGAGTTCTTAGCTACATCCTCAGTATCCTTCTTAAGTTCCACAACAGCAGTATCAACCTGTACATCCATTATCAAATCTTCTATTGCAAGTTCCTCCACACTTTCTTTTCCCAGATAACCCATAAAAATTTCAAACCCAGGGATCTTTCTTCCCTCCATAAATAAAGGCTCGGGTTTTCCTCTATAGGGAGTATAGTTGCCTTCCTTCACAAACTTCTCCCAGAGTGTCCACTTTCCCTCACTGTCAGGTCCATCATTTTCACCTTGATATCCCAGTCCATGCTTTAAAATCTGCAGTTTCGCTTGCATATATTCAGGAGGTCCAGTTTGATTCTTTTCTAGCCCCATTCCAAGCATGAAGTTCATCCCTTTTAATATATTCAATACTCTCTCTTCCATGGAATCTTCATAAATCATACAAACTTCAAATCCCGGATTCAGAGGAACTTCCTTAGGAGCCAACTTCAGAGCTGCGATAGCGGCCTCAGATTCAGCTAAAATAGTCACAACCTTCCCCTCATAAGGAAACTTTATCTTCTGATGGAGAGTGGAAGGGACTCGTCCAAGAGGGTTAAACAAAGGCCTTCCCAAGAGTACAGTAAAAGTAAATGGAATGTCAAGCACATGAAGAGTGACCCAAGCTTCAATGGGTCCAGTTTTGACCAAGGCTTTAAATGTACCTTCAACCGACCTTTTAGTGTCATCATAAGCCTTAATTATTACATCAGTTGGTTGTAGATCAGCAGCAGTCAAACCAAGCCTCGGCAGTATCTTCAAAGGGCAAACATTAATGACCTATTATCAACCATCACACAACAAATCAACTTTCCTTTGATCTCAGCTTTAATGAACAAAGGATGGTAATGCTCTCTCCCTTCCAGTGGTAGATCCTCATCAGTGAACATTATTGCCCCCTCAGGCTTTTGCATCAAGGAGCTTACCAATCGTTGAGGGGTTATGTTAGCGGGAACCCTCCTTTCAAGTAAGACTTGAACCATGGCATCACGGTGAATCTTGGACTGCATCAATAACTCCCAAATACTAGAAACTGTCTTCACCGGTAATTCTTTCTTCGACTCCTCTTTCTCAGAGTCCATCTTCGGCTAAGTCTCAACCTCTTCTGTAACTGACCCTCTCTTTTCCTTTTCCTTTGTTGCTGCTACATGTTCCGCTACATGTTCAACTGCCCGGTCCCTTTCACCTTCCCAAATATCAACCGTGTCTTGAATGTCCTCATCATTAGAAGACTAGATATCTAACATATTCACGGATAGACCCCTCTCATAAATGGTTTCTAGTTTGGTTGGTTGGGTAGGTTTAGGATGGTTTTCAAGATCAATGAAGGAATTTAGCACTTGCTTTTTAGTCAATCCAGTGCCAATCATCAAGACATGTTGGTTTGGAGGTGGGGTATTTCGGTAATTTGGTAAAGAGTTAGTTTGAGTGTTTGGTTTTTTGGTTTCCGGGTCAACTAGTTTCCCATAATCAATAAGGTCATGGATATCGTGTTTGAGGCGGGTGCATTGGTCAGTGTCATGCCTGATGACTTGGTGGTATTTGCAGTAAAGTTTTGGATTAGCGTTAAGAAATGACATTTTTGGTGGTGGTAAGGGGCGAATGAGTCCTTTTTCAACAAGTTTATCAAGAACTTTAGAGAGAGGTCTCCCCAAATTAGAGAACTTGTGGAGCCGATCAATAGCATTGATCTGGACATTACTGGATGGCCCCTCCTTGTTTCCGGATCTTCCTCCGAAGTATTTCTTCTCTTGGGCCACATCACCCTCTTTCTGTACCCTAAATCTATACAACTCTTCAAAATTCCTAATTCCCATGTCATTTAGCTTTCTTGCAAGTGGTGGGATACAACCATCAATAGCAATCATCAGTTGGTCAGGCTCAGCTGGTCATTGCCTCATCTGTGCTAGCTTACCTCTCCATCTTGTCAAGTAATCAGAAAAAGATTCGTTGAATTTTTGCTTAGTGTTTTGTAAATCTTTCAACGAGACCTCCATCTGGGAGTTCAACCCATACTGCTTTACAAAAGCGGAGCACAGTTCTTTCTAGCTAGCTTGCACATAGGGTTCCAGAGAATAATACCAGCGAATTGGTGCACCTTTCAAGGACAGTGGAAACTGCTTCACAATCTGAGAAATGGTTATTTTTATATGTGTGATGAATTGCTTCAAGTGCAAATGTGGATCTTCGGTACCAGAATACTTCTTCATGTCAGGGAATGTGAACTTCTTCGGTAATGGTTATTGATTAACAAAGTCCATGTCACTGTAGTCCATAGACGTATCCATGCCCTTGTCCCTCATCAGCATTTGCATTTGGGACCTCATTTTTTCCATCTTTTTGGCCCAGGCTGGCTCCTAAGAGATTGCAGCAGTTTGAAATTCTTGCCTAGTAGGCTCAGCTAATATAGTCTCCAGATCATCATCCCGATCCCTAGGTTTGCCAACTGTAGCCTCCCTTTCATCCAAATCAATTGGTTATTTACCCCTTGCAGTTTGAAGAATTTCACCCATCACTTCCCGGATAAGGTTTCTGGTATCAGCAGCAATCTCCTCTTTCAACTGCTTCCCAAAGGCTTCCAAATCAAGATTGTCCGACATTGTTATAGTAATCTCAGCAGGTTGAGAAATTCTAACAGGTGCGGATCTGACTAATCAGCCCTCACGAGTGCATGTCCAAATGGAAGATGAAGGATCTATTTCTGTAAGACAAAGGGCTAGAAATATGCATGACATGTATGCATGATATGCAGCTTTATTTAAAAGGGTTTAAATCAAAAATAAATAAACAAGCACATATAAGGTCTCAAATACAACCTTCCAACCTTATTCCTCCCACACATGTGTTCATTGGTCAGTCTCTTGTTCTAGGATTTTTGGTCTGGGTTTTGATTATCAATAGGGAATAATAAAACCAACGAACATGCATAAGCTCTCGAGATGAAATAAACAAGTAGCATATCTCTTCCATAAAACCAAAGTCTAACATAATGGGTCATGGTAAATGGACAAAAGCCCAATCTAATATGGTTCATCATTATTGGGCTTGGGCTTTATGAATGAGACTACTATATGGCAACAGAACACACGAATTTAGGAAAATCATAAAGGTAGTTGCTAGGGCACTATATGGCCTGAGTCTCGGGTATAGTCGAAGGCTCCCACAGTCTGTTATATACTTTTTTCCGTCTCCCCACTCAAGGGTCCGAACGACGTACTTATTCATACTACATTGTGAGTGACAATAATTATATACTCCACCACCAGGTTTGAATGAAACACAGGCAGCGAAGCAACAACCATTGTCGGTTTGATATGGACTGTGTGCACGGTATGTAAAAATGGTGTAGTGAATGCAAATGCAGAAGAAATAATTAGATAATTAAAAATAATAAAACATAAAATACTTGAATCAGTTTCTCTATCCCCAGTGGAGTCGCCACTGTAAGCGGCGGGGTTCAGCGCATGCCCAAGTGTCCGGCGATCACGGCACTGTGTGGGCTCAGGGCCCACAAGGAGCACAACATTGGGCCTTTTGAAAGGGATTTGATTGAAAAATGGAGTCACCACCCGGATAAAACCTGGGACATACTTTACAACAACTGGATTCCACGGAGGAAGCCCAGCAGCCGTCCTCAGAGATTGGGTCCAAAAACTGGGTATGGCCTTTTAGCGGCCCACCCGACCTTGCGATCGGCCTCCATTTGTGTTTTATGCTTTATTATTTTTAATTATTTAATTATTTCTTGAATTACATGCAAATGGCTATTTTGATCCAAATAATTTTCAAATTTTATAATTTAGTCCAAGTTTGATATTAGTCCATTTTCATACAACTTAATCGGGTCCAACATTTAAAACGGAAAGATAAACAACATAAAGTAAACCATACAAAGAAAATGAGGGAGGAAAAATGATTACAACCCTTTTTGTGTAACAAACAAAATACAATAAAATAAAATGAATAAAGAAATAGGGGAGGAGAAATGATTACAACCCTTTAATCAAATAAAACAAACAAAATTAAACAATAAGAAAATAAACTGCAGCATAATTAAATAAACAATAAAAATAAAGATAAATCAAATAATAATAAAATGCTTAAAAAGATAATAATTAAGTAATTAAACAACTAAATTAAACATAAATTGCTAGAAACATAGGATATAACATAACACAAGATTTAAATCATTCAGAAAATATGATTTAAACAGAAAAAGAAAAGCAAATAAATTAAGTGTTCTGAAATACAGAGGCGTGCGCCTCTGCGTTACATAGGAGTGTGTCTCTGCAAGGAGGGGCGCACGCCTCTGATAAACAGGCGCATGCTTCACTAACGGTTATAAATTCAAAAAAATGTAGCAGTAGAGGCGTGCGCCTCTATATGCTGGGGCGTGCATCTCATCGTACAGACGCACGCCCTCTGGTTTTAGGCAGAAGTAAAAGTCACATAAACATATTCTTAAAATAGCATAAATAACAACTTAAATTAATAGACAACATTCATAAATAAGTTAAATCATAATAACAACATTAAATCATGTGCTATAACAAAGAAAATGCCAAATAATCAAAGTGGATGAAAATCAAACGAAAAAAAAAATTTTTAAAAAAGAAGAAAAATTACTGTGAAGCTTGTTTCAAAATTATTTGGCCCTCAGACGGATTCCAGATTGCCTCTTCTCTGCTCTGGTTTGGATTCAGACCCTTTGTGATTCTTGGTTTCTTTCTTTTATTTCTGTTTTTTTTCTTTTTCTCTCTCATTTTTTCTTGTCTTTTCTGATAATTTTTTTCAGCCCCCTCCCTCTTTTATGGTGCCCTTTAAGACCCTCTCTTCCTGCTATTAACTTCCCACGTTGGAAGTTAATGCAGCGTTACAGAACGGAAGCGATCCACGTTCTGTAACTTAATTTTTTTTTGCTACAGGTGTCTTAGAGGCGTGCGCCTCTAAACCACAAAGATGCGTGCCTCTAGTTAAAGAGTCATGCGCCCTATTGTCGGAAAGTGGGCTTTTAATGAGCTTTATTTGATTTGGGCCAAAGATACTGGTTTATGGGTTGGGCTAGGTATTTGGGCTTGTCATGATTTTAGGCTCTCTCAGAAGTGGGTTTGAATCTAATTCTTTGGCAGATTGGGCTTAATTACATACCTTTATCATCGGGCTTTTGCCTTGCGGGCTGGGCTAGACCATGTGTCCACAAAGGCATACCCAGTAAAACTTACAAGTAAGCCAGATATAAAGATATCATGGCGATTAAGGCTCTACTGTGCCATGATGACACTATATCATCAACACATAACAGCCATTAGATTTATAGAATCTATTCACAACCATTAATTATAAAACCTATAACCTAAATAATCAGTTTATTTTCTACCGAGAGAGAAGGTTATTAAAAATTAAATCATCTCTCTGTTAAAAAAAAAATATCTCACATATCTAATTTTGCAACATTTTGTTTCTTCCTTCCCTTTTACATATTATTAATCGATAGGTTTCTCTTCTTCTACTTATGGGATTGACATCAATTTCATTCAATCCATCTCTTTCTCCTACCTTCTGGCCAAGCTTTATCTCCATTCTCATTTCTTTTAATGACGACAATTTCACAATTTTTCATGATCAAACCGCCAACAATCTACGGAAAATCATAAGACTCTAAAAGTGTGTGTAACGATAAGTTAGTGGATAAAGCTACTGCTGATGGGCATACTATTAAAGGTTCTTTCAAGGCAATTGGTCTCTCTCCTATTGTTTGGATGGTTTATTTGCAAATAACTATATATTTTTATGTATTTTTTTAATGTTTGATTTTTTTCCTAGTTTTGTTTTTGAGATAGATGATCTAGGATTTTTTGTTTTTAATTTTGGTTGGGGAAATTTTTTTTTTTTAGGTTAATTGTTTCAATTTCTTATTGATGGTTATACTTTGTTTGTTGCATTGTTTTGGATGTACTTATGTTTATTTGGGTCTTCCTAGTTTTTCAATGTAATAAATGCTGAAATTTTTTTTTTGAAAATATATATCGATATAAATATTCTTTTAATTGTAAGTATTAGCATTTTTTGTACATCATTTTTTTTCGATATATGGATTTCATTCGAATTTAAACTCAAAATCACTGAATCAAATGCTAAGCAAAACCTCATGGCTGGTGCTTTCATATTTCTGAATGCAGGTGATTAAATAGTTGCATCAAAGCATGGCTTTTGAATTATTTTGGCAATTAAATAGCTAAGGAATGGCCTTAGGCTAATATATAGTGCAAGTGAGATCGAGGAACATGCAAAATTGGTCGACTCAATATGAATATGTTTTGTATGTGCTTTTAATGGATTGATTGCTCTATGGTGGAGTGATGATGCCCGTGGGTTTTCATTAGGATCACAAGGGCACCAATAAGTTTTAGATTGCTCGAGTTGTGCTGGAGAGTGTTTTCAAGTTAAAGATGTATTGGAATCAATGCACAAAGAGAAAATGAAAATGGGTATATGAATCCATGATTTATGTTTCATCCTATACTTTGTTTCTCTTTGTTTTGGGAAACATTGTGATAATTTTGATTGAGATGAAATGTACAGAAGTTGTATGAGTCTATTTGTTTATATAAATTCTTTCATGAGTTGATGAAATGCAAAAGCTTTATTTGGCTATTCTATGAGTCTCTTGCTTTTTGTGTATGGAATCACCACTCCCTCTAGTAGCATCAACTAATTCAGAATTTAAATTGAAATTAATCAATTAGTGCTGCAAACACAACAACTATTATCGAGTTATTCGGGATTGTGTGCACAATATGTGGGAATGGTGTAGTGAATGCAAAAGAAATAACCAGGTAATTAAAAATAATAAAACATGGAACACTGGAATCAGTTTCTCTATCCCTAGTGGAGTCACCACTGTAGATCGGTGGGATTTAGTACGCGCCCAAGTGTTTGACGACCACGACATTGTATGGGCTCAGGGCCCACTAGAAATACAATCACAAGCCTTTTGGGTCTGAATCAAAGAAAGAAATCGTCACCTGGGTGAGATCTGAGATACTTTTATAATAACTGGATCTCACGGAGGGGACCAGTAGCCGTCCTCAGAGATTGGGTCCGAAAATTGGGTATAGGCTTTTGAAATACCCACCCGACCTTGCGGTCGGCCTTCGTTTGTGTTTTGTGTTTTATTATTTTTAATTATTTAATTATTTTCTTAATTACATGCAAAATACAATTGCCTTTAGATAATTTTTAAATTTTACAATTAGTCCAAGTTTGTTAATTAGTCAATTTTCATACAATTATGTTTGATTAACAACAAATATTACATTGATAAAATAAAGCAAATAAAATAAAAAAATTAAATGAGTGGAATTTAAGAAAAACTAAAATCTAAAAATAATAGTTAAAAAGTTGAAAGCATGGGTTTAGTACTTGATAAGTTATCTAACTCAATACCTACAAAAGCAAATAGTTAGTCCCATAATAATAATCATAATAAATAAATAAATAATTACAACTCATTAAAATAAAAAAAAATAAAAAAAAAACTACCCTAGATAAAATTCAAGGATTTTTTCATAAATAGACAAAAAACTAAAAATAATATCAAAAGTCACATTGACCAAAAATATTTTCAAAAATAGCATTAAGAAATTTTTTTTTTTAAATCTAAACCATTGCTCTTCTATAAGCTAGAAGTTGTTTGGCTCTTCTAGAAGTTGTTTGACTCTTCTAGAAGCTGTTTGATCATTCTATTTTTTTTTAATCAATTTTTTTTTACTACTTTCTTCATTTTTTTTTCTCAACATTTTTTTACTATTTTTAAGGTACTGTTTTTTATTAATATTTTTTTTACTCAATATTTTTTTATACTCAAGATTTTTTCTATTTTTAAAATACTCTTAACATTTAATTTTTTCTCAATATTTTTTTATTTTATTTTTTGCT
>CATIWO010403912.1:0-17584 GCA_949673435.1 Macaranga tanarius
TTATCAGCTATCAGCTAACCGCAACAGCTATCAGCTATCAGCTGATATAAACAGCCGAACCAAACAGGCCCTTAACCTTCTTAAATAATTATTCTAAAAAGTATTCACTCTTAAATGCCATTCTTTGACATTATATTGAGATCTTTGTCATAGAAGATGAGTCCCTAAAGTGAAAAAAGAGTGCTTAACTTTACTTGAGACCTGTGTTTGTCACCTATGCACTAAAAAATATAATTGCAAACCCTAAATTTAAAACATCAAGCATGACATAAAATATGCCTTTGCAAGTGCCAACTTTGAAGATGCAATCCTCATTTTAATCAATTGATGTTTAGGCTAATGTAGTTGGATCAATCATTGGAGTTGTCAATTAAAAAAGTGATGTATGGTGTGGATCTTTCATTTATGTATACAAATAGACTTTGATCAAAATTTGAGTCTCCAAAATGATGTGTACTTTGGCCGAAAGGGTGTTGTGGAGGGGTCGTACAAGCAACTACTGCCTTTATCAAGGGCTAAGGAGCCTAGGAATTAAGAGGAAGAAACATAAATCATTTTCTAAGACCTTATGTTGCTCAAGGAAATGAAAAAAAGAAAAAAAAAAAAGTTCCAAATACATATTATATTGGGTGAATTAATTTCATTTACATGGCCACCTATGTGGTGAAATTAATTCTACGCTACAAAATAGAGTTTAAATTCAACATTTTAGAATACCTTAAAAAGAAATTTGTTGTTAGACCACTCCTTGACTAACACTGCTAAGTGTTAATTTTTAAAAATCTATAGTTTTTATTTCATAATAAAGTCATTTGTGTACTTTATATATATACGCATTGAAAAATTAAGGTGAAAACATTTTACGTCCATATTGTGATCACAGTTGTTCATTAGCATCCTTTGAAATCTAACATGTCAAACCTTGTTGATTGAAATTTTAAGTATGAACTGATGATTGATTAATGTTAAAGTTCAATAATTAATTAACCTATAGAAGATAGTTTATAAAGTTGAAAGTGGTTTTAGGCCCTTCAGAGGGTAACAAGTTACATGGGATTCCTAACGGAGAAACTCATTGTGAGAGTAATGCGGGTAGGTAAAGGTGCACATTCATTTCTTGTCAAGCCAAATGCAAATAGACTGATGCATGTGAGATTGGCATGGTTTGGACCCCATCATCAATGTCTCGTATACTAACAATTGTAAGCTGCTGCCGACATGCCTACCTCCCCTTCATCGGCTACCATGCTAACAATCAGAGCCTGCATCATTTTATCTTCTTCTGCTATTGGTTGCTTGATTTGTTTGTTTGTTTGTTTTTGAGCTAATGATTGATCTCGCAGGATGCAACATCCAAGACTGCACAGTAACTTCAACTATGGACTTACCAACATATCACCTATCACATAAAACAACTTAAGTTGCTATGAAATTGTGGGGTGGGGCTAGAAAGGGCAATCTCAGGAACACAGATTCATTTGTCAGTGCAATTGGGAAAGATTGGACACCTAAAAGCAGGAAATTGCATTTAAGTTCACAGTTCCATATCTCTAACTCACTCTTCTACCTTTCCCTGAAAATAGATTATCCTAAAATGCCTGAGACTCTCCTTTGCAATGGTCTCAAGTGAAATTGATCATTGCATGATTTGCATCTCTCTATCAAAACCATTCATTTCAAAGCAAACAATATAGAATCCTCCAAGATATCATTAACTGAAAGCAAATTTACTAATCAGTCTGTAAGTGCCTGCCAGGTAGAGCAGATGAACAATGAATTTACAAAAGGTATGTCTATATATATATATATATATATATATATATATATATCATCAACAAACACATTCTAAAGAACTAAACATGACGGCATCATAAAAGATTTAAATGCAACAGATAATACCATTTTATAAGTTGCATAAAGTCAATTCAACGACATGATTTACATGACAGTAACAATGCAACTTAAGCATTCAAAAGACAATAAAAGATAAAAACTAATAGGTTATGGTGCTCATCATGCCATTTTGCCCCAAGAGAACTCACACCATTAGCTATTCTTCTTCACATACTTCAACAAGTCAACAGCATCATGCAATTATTCTCGTATGAAGTAACCATTTTCCATGTGCCAAAACAGTATGATAATGCAAATGCAACCACCCTCCAATTCTTTTAACCATTGCATGCCACAAAGCTTCCAACACCTGCTATATTATATATCCATTGAGGAATCATTGGAACTTACAGGATTCGGATCCCTGTTCTGGTGCTGAATAAAGTTGGGCTCATTACTTCGGGGTCCATTCCCTGATGGTGGACCACCAGTTGGATAATAGCCTCCCTGCGCAATGTGGTAGTTCTGGAGACTCCTTCGGACAGGGCTTGACAAGGCATTTGAGAAAACTGAATTCTTGGGTTGTTGATCGCAATGCTCTGAGCGAGCACCCTGGCTAACAGATATTGGACCAGATGGGCCTGATGAAAGAAAGCTAGAATTTGTGAATTGAATTGGTTGGGAATTCTGATGTTGCTGTGGCGCTCTTGGGGACGCTGGTGGCTCTTCTCCGCAATAGTCCAGCTCATTCTGTATGGAGCATTACACATTTCAATCACGGTACAAAGTCAAATTATAACTACAAACATACAAGTGTAAATGTGACTAAAGGTCTTTCTTGTTATTGAAACTAAACCAAAATTAAAGAAACAGTAACAAAGGGTTCTATTCATAATCAACAAAAACAAGACACAACTAGTTATCATTAAGCAAAAATAATCATTTTCATTGCCCAGTCCTATGTGCAGGGACAGATCCAGAGATTTGTTGGTGGGGAAATTAACTTAAGCGGGCATGTGCACAAACTTAACAATAATAATCTCAAATAGTTTATTGACATTAAAAAAATAAAATATAAAAAAAATTTAATGTTCATTGTACGTGTAACTTCTTTTAAATGTTACATCTGAAAATTTACACCAAATTAAAATAAATGATTAAATTATATATGGTTAATAATTTATTTTAATTCAAATATCATACTAATTTTATTTATAAAACACTAATTGATTATGAATGAATCCAAATAAATAAAACAATATTAATGACTTTTTTAGTTGTAAAAAATAAGCCTAGTTATCTAAAAAATTATTCTTAGAAATTTCCATTTAGAAAATTAGAACTCAGTTTTTTCTAAGTGTTCGATTTTGTATTGATCTTCAAAAATCAATGTCAAATAGTTCTCCAAATTTCTTTTGATAATTGTACTTGGTGGAAAACACTCTGTTTTCCGAATGAGTGTCACACCTTATAATTAGCGCACCATATGAATCCTATCTCCGTACTTCAATTTTTTTCCAAATTTTTTTTATTTAGTATATACTATCTATATATATTAAATGCTGAGCTCCAAAGTTATTAAGCTCAAAAATTCTATAATTCACCATTCATTATTAAAGGTTTATGTGTTGAATTATTAAAATTTACAATATTTTTCTTAAAAAAATATCAAAAGCTCTTCTTTTTAAACCACATTAAAATTTTATTTTATTCCATCACAAAATCCTATTCTATTCCTAACTCATCTACACTCCTTTTCAATTCCATCACAAACACTCTTCTCTATTCTATTTATAATACCCATCTTATATTCTACCACAAATACCTCTTTCTGCTTTTATTTAACATATAAAAAACATAATGAAGATGGTGAATGCGATAATTGGATGCCTGTACCCATGTATTTTCTAGCTTATTGAAAATTTCAGCAATGATTTTTGCACGCAAAAAAGTGAACCCAACTCAAGCATCCTTAAACCCTTTTCATTTTCCTTTGTTTTCTTTACATTTTTCTTTTTGAATGATTTTTTTTTTCAACAAATTTTAATGATTTATTAATATTGAAATTTTTTTAAGCATTGAAGATAGGTTTTAAAATATAGTGAAATTGAATTGTAATGCAATAAGCCCGCACAACGTGCGGATTTACTACTAGTTAACATAATGTCTATTACCAATTAGTGTGTAAAACCACCTACAGTCTAAATTTTATAGAGCAGCTGTCTCTCTTTTTTTCAAAATAAAATAAAAATTAAAAATTAAGAATCAAACCCAGTAAATAATGGTTTTATAACTTATTAAAGTACCAAATTATGTAGAGAAAAATAAATTAATGTACCATATTAGTATATATGAATTTCTTTTCAATATTCAAATGTTAAATATAGATTTTGTAAAAGTGGAAAACTATAGAAAATGGAAAACTAAGAAAAAGAAATTGGAAAATATTTTCCACAACTAAAAAGCTCCTAAGTAATTTACAAATTTAGTAAAATTCATATTAATAAGCAAAAATTAGTGTGAAGGCAAACTTAAACAGTGACTATGGAGCCAAATGTAAGAAATCAACTTAAAATTTTGAAGGAACTCTTGGGGGCAATGGGGGCAAGTGCCTCCTCCATGCTCGATCCATCCTTGCTTGCGCAAAGAAACAAAAAATCTGCATATTTTTTCATAATATATGATTTATAGTGGATTCCATTTCATCTAGTCGCATGCCTGAATTTCTCATTTCCCTATGCAGAAGGATGTTTGCAAGTGATACAAGTACAAAATCATAATCCTATTGTAGCATATAAGCTGCTGCCTGGGTTTCCACCACTTCATTTTCATCAATCAGCCAAAACTCATCTTTTTCAATTCAAGCATTTATTTTTTTGAACTTATTATCTTAAAGGTCTAGTATTTAAATTGTAAACTATTACTTAGTTATTATCCATTGCAAAATTCTTTGAAAAAGAGAATGATAAATAATTTGATGAATTTCTTTATCACATTTTCTAATATTGTTCAACCAGGCACTTTTTAAAAAAACGAAAAAACGAAAAATTTTGTGCATTTTTTTTTTTGAGAATTTTTTTAGCAACTGATTTTGTAATCCTATATAATACATAGGATCTCTCTCTCTCTTCCCATTCCACTATATGTGTGTGCAGGTGCAGGTGGGCGTGCACAGGTATGTGTGAGAGACAGAGAGAGAAGAAAAGGGGATGTACAATTGCATTCATTTCCCTACATTTTCTGTTAGATGTGTATAGAAAAATGAATGGGATAGCTCATCACATAAAATTTAGATTTGGTAAATTTTTCCATTCTCCATTTTACACTCAGATGATGATCAATTCATTATATGCATCAAACTACCCATTTTCTAAATTTAGAAAAAGTGTATTATCCTGCACTTAGATATTATTAAAGTATTTTGTATGTAAGTTTTTCTTGCATCTTCAACATGCCGTATGTAATGAAAGAAAAAAAAAAGATAAGGATTAAATTGGACCCTCAACTTTACCCCAAAGTTTACATTTGATCTTTGTTTTTTTTTTTTTGTCCCAATAGAAATTTTTATTCTTTTTAAAATTACCCTATATTGGACCCTTCTTTAAAAAATCTTTGCAATTAACTCATATGCATTAAAAAAAGTTTAATTTTAATGGTTAATTAATAAAAATTAGTTCATATACCAAAGAGAATTGATGAAATTTTTTAAAAAATGTATACTCGTAAAGTTTTAAAAATTTTTAAGTTCATAGAAATATTTTTTAAAATTTTTAGAATTTAAAAAAAACAAAAAAAATATATATTTTCTATGGACTTAAAGGTTTTTAAGAGATTTAAAATTTTACAACCAAGTGAGATACATTTTAACAAAAATTAAAAAATTTCTATAAACTATCTATGAGCTTAATTTTTTTTTTTTAACTTTAAAAACTTTTTAAATTTTTTTATATGCTAAAACATTTTAAAATTTTTTCAATCAAGTGATATACATTTTATTAAAAAAATTTCATCAATTATCCTTGTTAATCAAACTAATTTTTATTGATAAAACGTTAAAATTAAATTTTTCTTTAATCTATTGGACTTAATTGCAAAGATTCTTTAAAGAAAGATCAAATATAATCTGATTTAAAAAAAAAAGGTTCAACTGGGAACAAAAAAAAAAAAATAAAGGTAAGTGAACTTTGGGGTAGAGTTGAGGGCCCAATTTGAACCTTATCCCAAAATAAAATAAAATAAAAAAAGCATCTCAGAACAAATAAATGCTATGAGGTATAGGAAAGGAAAGAAGGAAGTGCCACAAGTTATTGTTTGATTATATTATAACAAAAATGTGTAACAGCAGACACTTGTTTTGATCTTTATATTGATAGATCCTACCTATAGTGTCATGGCTCAATGTAGCATCAAAAAACTTGCAGAGACATGCAAATGCAGGCAAACCAAAAAATTGAATATTTAGAAAAGTTCAGCAGAAATGAGTTAATGCAACCAAGAATATTTATCACCCTTTTTCATTTCTCAAACACAATGTCAAAGGAAAAAGAGAGAACATATTTTTTATAAATTAAGCAAACCTGAATGTAACTGAGTATATCCCCCGTTGTCACTCTTGATCCTCCCTCTTGTTGTCTCCAAATCCATTGATAAAGTTTTTCCTGAAAATAAAAAGATAATGTCAAGTCAGCAAAATAGAAATTTCAGATCAAAAGCGCAGTTCACAGTACACTGTATAAATCAAAGATTGACAAAATAGTACAACATGAGAGTTAATTCTTGCCTGATATTCATAGTTCATAAAAGTAACAGTATAAATAGTACAATGTGATGGCTGATTCCTGCCTGGTGTTTATGCAAGTAATAATCTAAACTTTATGAAAACAAGATTTATGAAATTCATCATTTCAACGTAAACATATTAAAAGAGAAAAAGACAAACTGAATTTGAACTCAAGAGTTTATTTAAGCTCTCATTTGGGATTAATAAAAAATTGACAGAAAATCAAGTTGAACAAGTGTCAATTTTGGATTCATGGATTCTCTAGTTAAGTTAGAAACTTCAAGTTGTGCATTGTATTCACCCTATCCTTGTTCATACTCTGACTCAAAACTTTTGTTTTCAAACATTTCAATGCCCAAAAATAAGCCGTTGTCAACCCAACTACACCTATCTTAATTGCATTTTCTAGATTGCGATTGATATACAATATTATTATACATAATAAAAGCCAAGTTCTGTATATTAATTATTGTGGTGGTGCCATAGTAAGTCCTCTTAATCGTTTACATGAGCGAAATTAACCGAACTGGTTTCTTCTTTTTTCTTTTACCTACTCATCTCACTCAAAAATAAAACCATGTTACCTCAATGCACAACCTAGAATATCAAAGTATCAAGTGATACAAACAAAGAGGTGCAAGAATGCACTTTAACATTACTGATTAAGCTAGTTAAGCTTTTTGTATTGCCATTTATAAGAAAGCATTTATAATAATCTCATTTCTGTAATTGAAAACTTCTATACGCCCACAATGGGTTTTAGTCCAGTCCACCCCACCCCAGCCAACCTATCACCCCCAAAACACATAGATTATAACTTCCTAAACCAACTTTTTACTTAGTTGCAAAATTACAGTCCATGTTTCCTGTTCCTTATTTTCCCCAAACTATGTCTGCAATCACAACCCAATGACTTGTTATATTTGAATTAGTATTACAGAAGATAATTAAATTGAGCAAACTCAATCTTTGAGCAAAAGCACTAATACACCATTATAAACTACTGTCACGAATACAAAGTTCCATTAATAACTCTGTCCCAGAAAACACATTCGAAGAAAGGATAAATTTAACACACACAAACACATCAGGCTTCCAGTAACCAAAGTACCCAATCAATTCAACTCCCAAACAAGTTCCTCAAAGAAGAGTACTTTTTTCTCAAAACTTCCAAAGCCAAAAACTTTAGTGTTTAAAAAATACACTTTGGTATAACACTGAACGTAAAATGGTTCTACAAGTAACAAAGATGGAAAAATATATGTTTTTCACACATCAACTTCAACCATCCAAATCTTCAGATAAACCCCAATTCTATCCATAACACAATTCATTAAAAGCACAAAAAGAAAAAAAAAAAGAAAAAACCCAACATCAACCCCATTCAAACCCATCAAATAAACACACTCATCAAATCATTAGAGTCAATAAATCCACTCAAATATGACATTAACACACAAAAGTTTAAACCTTTTTAACACAAAACAAAAATCCCAAAAAGACCCATGTGCTCAATTGATAAAACCAACAACAATCACCACAAAATTCTTAAAAAAAAACACAAACAGACACACACAAAACACAGAATTTTATATGAAAAATAACTAACATAAGAGAGAAGAATCTTACAAGACCGTGTCTTTCACCGGCTTGAAAAGAGAGTTTCTGATGATTCATAGACTGAGTATAAAGCTGAGAAAGAGAATTAGCAGCGCTACAAAACGACGCATACATAGTCCGATCCACCTCATCGAGGCTCGTCGCTATAGATTTTCTCTTCTTCCCCATCCTCTTACCCACCACCACCGCCAACACCCAACAACACCAACACCACCGCCGCCAACAACAACAACAACAACAAAATCTACTTCTGTTTCACCGATTTATGATACAATTTAATCTACAACCAATTTTTTAACGCCTGATTAAATTCACTTTAATTAATTAATTATTTATTTTAATAAAAAAAGGAGAAAAATAGAGAGAATGATAAAAGAGGAGAGGAGGCTGATTCTAATGTTTGGTTGTGTTTTAATTTGGTGTACTTTTTTTTTATATGCGATATGCGGAAGGGAAAGCGAAGGACAAACACAGAAGCGAAGGATGTATGGTAACTAACGTAGGGGTGAGTTACTGTCTGTTAAAGTTGAAGAAATTGGCTCTTTAATGGGCTGTTGATGTGAAATTAATATAATATTTTTTTTTTAATTTATATTTGTACAAAATAAAAATATTTATTTTTTCTATGACAGAACAAATATTGTAATTAAGGGTGTAAACCAGGTAAATGGAGTCGATACAATGTCAAGTTTGAACTCAATTCGAGCTTAAACTTGAAACTTGAAATTCAATTGAATTTCTTGTTTTAAAACTCGAGTTTAACTCGATTAATTGTATACTGTTAATTTCTTGTTTTGAATCTATCGACTCAAATATTAAAGAGATCGAACTCAGTTTAACAGTCTATTGAAGTAGTTTGACTTTAATTCAATTAGAATTAAATTAATTTCAAATTTATTTTGAGTTGATCTCGAATAGCTCGCAACTCTGACTTAACTCGGTTACATATCTGACTATAACTCCTGATATTTCACCAAACTAACACTTATTTGCTTTTTAAAAAAAAAAAAAAAAAAAATTCAACTAACACCTCCTTTTCTATTTAATTTCATCAATTAACTGTATTAAAATTTTAAATTAAAATATGAATATATATATATATACACACACATTATATTTATGCAATCTATATAAAATATAATATATATATAGTTTTGTATTATTAAAATTTTATTATATAAAAATAAATATATAAATGTGCACTATACTATTAATTAATTTATAGTATTTTTTAAAATATTAATACATAATATTATTTTATTATGCATATGCATATATTTTTATTTTAACAAGTTTAAAATATAATAAATATTTATCTAAAGTTAATTGGGTCAACAAATATTTGTATTATACATTACATGTTAATGTATTCTAATATTAAATTAAATTAAATATATCATTTTATTTTAGACAGAATTTAGTTTGTTTTAATTTTTTATATATTTTAATGAGTTGATCCATTTATGACCTTAATTTATTTATGTCAAAATACATGATAATATAAATATCGACACACATTTAACTTTAAAAAATTAATCAAAACTCTCCTGATATTATAATATATTTAGAAGTAATTTTTTCTAAAAAATTCTAAAGTAGATCAAAAAATAAATTAAACATTAGTAAAATATCTCATGTTAAAAAATATAACGTTAACAGTTTAATATAATTGAATAAAAGTTTATATATAATAAACACATATATTTAATTAATCATTAGTTTTTTTAAAAAAATTTAGTATCAAATAAGTTTTGGTGCAAGTACAATTTTAATAAAAAAAAATTTCACATCAGCTCAAAAAAATAAAACAAAATTTTATATGATTTTTTTAAATTCTAAATCAAAATTGAAAAAATAATCTTAATTTTTTATTTTTATTTTTGGAGCCAAGAGATAGTGTTAATTTAATTTTTTTAAAAAGTAATTTTAATTTAGTTGTAACTGAACCGCAATTAAGCCTAAATATGAGTCATGTAAATTATTAATTTTATGTCATGGAATATAGAGTCTTTTTAAGTATTATTTGTTTTATTCTAGGAATTTCTGTTTTGGACGATAATTAAGTTTTGGCGACACGTAAAAAATATGTGTTGTTAATTTTAGAGATAATTGTCCAATTAGATTTTGACACGTTCTTAGGAGTTTCTGACGCTCGTCCTATGCACCCATGTCCATTTCTAACTTCTGGGTTAGTGAACGGAGTTAAATTGGACAAAAGTTCAAGTTGTTTCCCGAACTTACTTTATTGGTCCAGAAACTTTTAATTTCACCTTTTTTGTCCAATAAAATGCATAATTTTTTTTCTTTTGGTTCAACTAGTCACAAATTTTATAACAAATGATTTTTTTTTTTTGAAATAACATGTTTTTATTATACAGATAAAAATAAAAAATATAAATTAATTTCGTATAAAAATTAAAAATAATTTTTTCTATTAGAGAGAGCATTTATTCTCTTAATTTTTTTGGTACTACTGAACTCAAATAAATTGACTTTTTAAGCCAATCATACAAGTTTAGGATCTAATTTAAGCTCTTATCCGAATTGAATTAGATTAAAAAAATTATTAAAGTTAATTTTTAATCCTGCCAATATATATTTTTTATTTATGGACATGCAAAAGAAAATAATCTTTTTGCGCAATAGCATCAATCAGCACAGGCTAAGTAACAAGAGATAATAGTATGGAGAGGAGGCTTGTTTCGAGCCCACCAACAGCTATAAGCTATAATAATGATAATAATAACCGCAACTACTACAACAATAACATCAGCAACAATATATTTATAGTTGAATTTCAATTTATGCATCAAATATAATTTTTAAATTTACAAATTATATATAAATATATATTTCATGTATATAAGCATAATTAATAATAATTAAATTACAGATTAATGCTATTTTATGCTATTATTTTACACGAATTCACAGTGTTAAACCAATTTATGCTATGACGCAATTTTATTTAACTGTGAACGGTAAAATCATACTTGTACAAAATAGTTTTTTCATTTTTGATATATATTTAAGTTTCATTTCATTTTATTTTATTTTTTAATGAAGACTTCCAGCAATAATTTTCTTAGGTTTTGTAGAATTCACCATCTGAAGGTAGGAGAAGAGATGGGGAATTTGACAAGATCTTTTGCTCACCCGCCCAAGTTAAGTTTTAACTGCATAATATATCAAATATATATGTTTTTTAATTTATTATATATTTTGTGGACTTCATTATTTATAAATAATATTTGAGTCAAATATTATTAATCATCATTAATTTCAAAATATACAATTGGGTTTTATTATATATATACATATATATAAGCACTTTGATTATTATTTAATTTTGAAACTAATAGTAGTAATGCAAAATTAACCATAAAAAAGAATGGTGAATTTGACACAGGATCTTTTGCTTCTTTATGTCCATAGGAAAAGTCATGGATCAACTATAATTATAATTATAATAATAATTATTATTATTATTATAAGTAGTAGCGTGAGAATATAGGATCAATTTTGCGGGCACGAAAGGTGTAGATTGATTCAGGACTCAGCAAAAACATTTCCTTTTTTCTTCTCATATTCTTATTCCTTTTATTCTATTACTACTACTCATTTTAATCTAAAATTAAACAAATTTCATTATCGACTATAGTTTATTGCACCCATTGGTAGCTCAAATATCAATTAAATGTCTCATCTAGTAAAACTCCATTCATAAGTTCGAAAAAAAAGGAAAAAGTAATTTGAAATAATGATTTTAAGATCAAATAAAATAATAATTATCATATGTTATGTCACTGAACAAGAAAAATTTAAGCATAAAATATGATCCTCTTCCCTTGATTGGTTTCGGTTAGAAGCAAAAAAAAATAGAATCAATAAGGAATTAATTAGAATAAAAAAGGGTGGTTTTGCTACTCTCAAATGATTAAGTATTTGCTACAATTAGGAGTGGGGATTATTGTTAACCAAGGTAAGAAGTAAATCAGCAGATGCAAGTAAGAAATTGAAGTTTCAGCATACGTATATGAGGTAAATGAAGGTGATGCTTTTAGCTCAATTGTTCACATAAATATTGCTACACGATGTTATATGCACATACCAAATTGACATGCATCTAGCTGGATAAATTCACCAGAAAACAATGTATGAAGAGAATGAGTGGTATTACAATTAGTATAAACTAGGTGGGCTGATTTTAACTGCTGATATTGCTTCTGGGTGAAAAAATGCAATTTGTTAGAAGAATATCAATTTCAGATTTTTACCAATTCACAAAATGTCTGTAAAAGCATATTCCTAAATTTTTGTAAGTCCTCACAAACCCAAATCACTTCCAGCTAGCAAGTCTATATTTAAATTGTCATCTGAAGCCTGCAACTTGCGCAAAGTTGCAAGCACAACTGAAATCATAAACATGCATATGCACACATTTAAAGCATCAGGATTCAGGAGATGGAAATCATACCCCTTGCAAATAGAGATAGATGAATCCAGGACAACACAGTAATTATGTGATCAAAGCTTAGTCCAATATATCAAGTGTTATTAAATTCCTCACCACAGAGGGCACATTGTAATCATAAGTTTGCAAAGATGACAAATTTCAGAATCTCTGGCTTGGATGTATCCCAGCCACCTTAGAACAAAAGCCAACAAGGTTGTAGTAGCAAAATGCAAACCAGTTAGTGTTGTAGCTGCAGAAAATTGTAAGTAATAAAGAAAATATATGATCATTTATACATAGATTGATAGTACAACACGAAAACAGAATGCAAAAATCCTTTTTTTCATTAAAGTAGTGGTTAAAATGGAGTGCCACAGGCGCATAATAACAACATCCAACAGTTATCCTATTTCATTTCACTTTCAAAGAAAAATAAAAAAAGTAAGGAACTATGAACTCAACATTTAAGGAACATAAAACTAATAAAAAATAAATTCATGTGACATTCTAACTTTTGGAGCAAACATATGTTGTGGCTTTAGAAGGGTATTTATTATTTAACAGCACATTTACAAGAATAAAACATGAAAGGACTGTTTGTTACTTCACTTCAATTTCAACTCATAAGACAAACAAAAGCATTACATATGCTTTTTGCCTAACAGCATAGAAATTTCATATTCATTACAGAAGTACATACTCTACAATACATAAGCTATAAAATTAAACTATATGTTGCCGAAACCTGAATAGCACAGTGACAACAGAATTGTTTCGAGACATTAAAAGATTATAGATTCAATCCATATCTCCATTCCTCTCCTCCAAAATAATCTTTAATTGTCTATATTGCATAAAAACCTTGAACAGTTAATCATACTCTCATAAATCTTTGCTTGCATTATATAACGGCTTCAAGGTTATGGGCAACCCACTCCTCAGTCTAGGAACATGTGTAGTCTTTTCCATACTGGGGTCTCGATCTTCAATTGTCCACCTGCCCAATCAAAGACAAAATCAGTATATATACACGTGCACTATAATTATTTGACACGTGCACAACATTAATAATGCATCACTAAAATACACACTAATACATGTAGCGAGCTGTGACGTGAACAGTTCGTTATCTCCTAAAGTTTTTTGGTGTCCCATAAAAATAGAGAGACAAAAGTAAATTTTATGAACTGCAAGTCTGCAAGTGACCCGTGACACAAAACAGAGAATTTTTGTTCCATACTATAAAACTACAAACACCAAGATTTACTCACTCATATTCACTAGTGAGCCTGTGTAGGAACACCAACATAGACAGTTTTGCCATTTCTATTCCTAAGCATGTCCGAGGTCCAGCTCCAAAAGGTATGAAACTGTATGGCTTCTGCATTTCCTGGATGCAGAAAATATAAAATATTATTTCATTATTACAATTCCAAGTAGTCAGTCAACCAATAAAGAACAAGAAAAGACGAAATTTACATCAAATCTTGAAGGATTGAACTGCATAGGATCCTTATATAAATCTGGGTCAAAATGTATACAAGTTGCATCAACATTTACATTCCATCCTTTCTTTATCTCAAAACCTGACAAAAATGCTGTGTGTTAGAGATACCATTTTGTAGTTGATTCTAGATTTTTAATGCAAAATTGAAAAGGGTCTCAAAGCAAAGACATGGATTCACAAGGACTAGTAAATAATATAGGAAAAATTTACCATCAAGTGTGCAATCATTTTGCGCAACTCGGGGAAGCCACAACACAACATTTGACATTCTCAGTGATTCTTTAACAACCTGAAGAACATGTTTTTATCCCCTTCCAAATGTCAATAATAGGTATTACAGTTTATGCATCAATTTTTAGTTCTGATAATAGTCCAACCTTGTAACAATAAGACATTTTGTTTAGATCTTCCACAGAGAGTGTAGTTCCTTGCATACTGTTGGCTATGTCCAATTGTTCTTCCTGTAAAATTCATAATAAGTGATAATATTATGATTAATTCAACTACTCTCTTACAATTTTCTGGGTCTCTGAAATCTTACCCTGAGCTTGTCCAGGACTTGTTTATTCTCATCCAGGAACTTGACACTCCACATCATGTTAGCTGCAGAGCTGACCTGTCCTGAAACTAGTAATGTTAACAGGTTATCCATTATCTCCGAGTCATCAAGCTTTTCGCTAGATGGATATGAATCTCTTTCTAACAAGGACTGAAGAAAGTCATCTTCATACTCCTCCCCACTTCGCCGCCTGGCGATCATCTTTTCAAACAATTCCATCATCCTTTGCCTTGCCTGTCACCATTACTGAGTATGTTAGAGTGAGCTCTATTTCTGAGAAATGCTGGCAGTTCTAAATTGTTGTATTTGCATTTGTGTTATCAGAACATGTTAAATTTATCTTGATATGAATCTTTTAATTGTTATTAGTTACAGATCAGGACTAATTGAAAATCAAGAATTCAAAAGTTTCACAGGATGATGCATTATCTTACTTTCATGCCTTTATAGTATGTGGTGCCAGGAATCATCAGAGGAACTGATAACAAGGCATCAGAAACCGCAGCGCAGTCTGTAAATATCTGCTGCAGCAAGGATTCTTCTGTAATGCTCATTAGCATGTTGCACATTGAATCTAAGGTGAGCTGCAAACAGATATTTTGAGACATCAATTAGTTGCTGAATTGCAAGAAAATTGCCAGAGGCAGCAACTTTGCCCGCGACACGATCACAGGACTCAAACTCTAGCAAAAATTATACGGAAAATTGGATATGTGCAGGAAAATTATATAGAATTGTACCTTCATGGTGAAATCAAGAACTGCAAATGTTTTCCCACTTTCTTGTAAATTCTTTAATCTCTGGCACAAAATTAGATCGAATTTTTTGACAAATTTTGATAGAGATGGCATGGAGAAAAGAGCAGAAAGAATGTGTCTAATCCTTTTATGGCTTTCAAGAGGTACAGCAAATACACTCTTAGCTCCAACAACAGTAGCCATTGATTTAATGTATCCTTTGTTGAATTCCCCAAAATCACTGCTGAACACCTTTCTTGCAGCTTCAGTACTAGGAACAAATACATGGATCCTGCCAAACATCTTTGTCTTGAACCACTTCCCATACCTAATTTTTGTCACAATCAATGAAATGAACTTAAAAATAAGTAACAACAAAAATTATGAATATAACTAATAATAATGGTGCTTGCATATAGTTACTTCCAAGTCAAAGGTTCAAGAAATTTTTTGTGACAAAAATATTCAAGATTTACCTAACAAGAAACTAGACATCAAAACCAAGAATCAATTAACCCCAAGAATTAATTTAAATAGTTAAAGGATTTTGCTCTTCTCCTTAATGCACCACCCAAAGGAAAATTTATGGAGAAAACAAGCTATTCTATGACTTAAGTAGGCTGAAAAAGATTCATATTTTTGTAGGCATCAATCAAATCTTTAAAGAATGCATTCCATGAAATTCAATATTGACAAAAAAAAAAGAGAGAGAGAGAATGACTAACCATTTTCTTCTTAGCCTAACAAAATCATAGCAACCTCTTGTACTATTAGTGGCAGAAAGAAAAGAGAATGTTTCTCCAATAAAAGGCAGCCCAAGACCTCCAGGAATGTCTTCTTTATTGCTACTCGTAGTGCTCAGCTTTTTTCTCCAAGCTTTCAGGGCAGCAAATAGTGCTATTGAGAAGAATGCTACAACATACTTGTTTTGTACTAGGAACTGAAGCTCTTGTTGTGATACTTTCAGCATCTTTTATAACTTCAATTCTTAAACTCAAGAACCCTGTTGACTATCTTTGATCAAGAACAGCATGATGTGTTTCTTTTTATACAAAGATCAATGGAGAAGTGGGTTTTGGAAATGAGACAAAATGCATATAGATGAGACATTGTTTGTACTTCATGGTATCTTTGAGAGAGGATCTTTAATTAGAAATAAACAAAGAAGATAATATATGTATATTCATATTTAAATGACAATAAGACAATGTTTACGTGTGTCTTGACGTTAACAACTACTGTTTCTTAGGGAAAGTGACAGGCGTAGTGACTTTGCTATTACTTGTCCAAAATGCTCCCATAATATGAAGGTTTTTTTTTTTTTCTGAGATTAAAAGCATCTTTGTGTTACTTCTTGCGACGCACTATAGTGTCGCAAGTAACGACACAAAGAATTACCTTATAAATAAAGATTAGAATCTAATCTTCTCCACCTACGACATGTAATTAATATAAATAGCTATAGTAAAATGAAATATTTGTTACTAATTTATATTGTCATTTATGCAATAATGGAGTGCAAATAAGTTGTTTTCAATTGAATAAATATAGTTAAATAAATAAATGCGGTGATGTATGATGCTTTAAAAAAAATAATCTCTGACATTTACTGAATTTGAAATGCTTGCTGCAAAATTAACAAATAATGTATCTAATAGAAAATTTTTATTTTTATACCAATTAAGTTTTAAGTTAGGTTGGATTTTTTATTTTTTACCGAGTCATCTTCATAAATATTTTTATTTAACCAATTACTTAGTGAAAAAATTTAAATATAAACTTTTAAGATAATAATAGATAGACATAATATATTATATCATTTTCTAAAGAAAATATTTATCCTTTAAAATATTTTTATTTTATAGAATAATTTTCAATTATATATATGACTTTACTTTAGTTATGAGAAAATTAATCATTCCCATATACATCAACAATGGTATCTCAATGGCTGTACGTTTTGGCTTTTGTTAGTTGCTTCAGATGTTGAATTTTGGTTTTTGTAAAGCAATACTGTTTTGATTCAGAGTCTTAAACATTCATATTGTTTTAGGTTTCTTCTTCAGATATCAATGATGAGTCTTTTTTGGCT
>CATIWO010404054.1:0-10931 GCA_949673435.1 Macaranga tanarius
TCACCCTCCCCTTGAATTTAACATGATTGGATTTTGGACTGAAATTACTAAAGGGGATAGATTAAGTCATGGAGATACTATGCTTAGTGGTCTAATTGATAGTCACTTATATTTATTGATGCATAAATTCATAGCACACACCATCTATGGTAGGAATGAGAGTACAAAGGTTATGCCTAATGAACTATTCTTGATGTGGTGCATGACAACTAACCATAGGGTGAATAGTTTATATCTTGTGTTTCATTTTATGCAGCATGTTGTGTAGGGATGAAAAACACTGATTTCCATGGGCCATATTATCACGGGCCTGGCCATACACTTTGTACCAAGGAAGCTCACCATTCCTATACCTTTGGAATGTCAAATTTTTGATGAAGATTTTTTGGTCAGAGCTGAAGTAATCACAAACATTGGAAAGTTAGAAGAGGCAGACAATAGAAGATGCTATCAGCTACGTCAAACCACCTTGAGACATAGAGATGTTCCTCTACCAAAAGTGGTGAAAAATTTTGATGACATCAGTGAAGAGGAGGAAAAAGATGTCAAACCTCAAGTAGCTCAAGGCAATGAAAGGGTGGATAAGAAGAATGGTAAGGCCAAAGCAAAGAAAAAGAATAGAGTAGTAAAAAGGAAGAGATTTGAAGATAGTATTGAGAGAGTTGAAAAGAAGATAGAGGATTTGGCGAATCGAACAGATGGAAGGCTTGGTACCATGATGATGGAGGTGATTACCAAGTTTGAAGTTTTTGAGACCCTAAGAGACACAAGGATGGAAAATCTGATGGCTGAAGTGAAAGAGCTGAAACAATTGATCTCTCAAAGCAAAGGAACTAAGGCATCAACAGAGCCATATGTTGAGATCATAGTTCTAGAGACTTTATCCTCAAATGCATCTGACTAGGGGAGTTTTTTTTCCCCTTTATTTTTTTGTTTTTGTTTTTATTTTGTGTTTTGCATTTTTGTGTGTTGATGCATGAATAAAAGACCTTTCACTTGAGTTTTTGAGCCTATTTGTGCTAAGAGTTAGTATCATTAGTGTGTTTTCCTTTAGTAAGTGTGTTAATCTCCTTTTAATGCTTAGTTTGGATTGCTAAGTTAGAGGAATAACTTGTGATTAAAAATGTTTAAATTTTAATGAACTTAATGCCTACTCCTTCATTTAGTGATTGAAATAGTGTGCTTGATAGTTGAGAAAGTTGTTTGTAGAAATTTAAATATTACATGTAGTTCACATGTATATAAGCAATTAATAAAGAATAAATAAGTAAATAAATAAGTTCCTTAAGCAAGATGGAGCGTTAAACGCACTCGTACATTACTCTAATGCTTTATAAAGGGTATGAGTATCCAAAGAACTTTATTGAGGTATCCATATTGAGTAATATGGAAAGGTGGGGGATACTACAATAAAGAATTGTAAGGAATAAATTGTGTACTTTTTAAGTGTTGTTAATAAAAGAACTACTTGAATGCTAGTGTTCCATGCCTACTTTCATTTTTCTTGGTTATTAATTATGCTTTTTCATGAAATCAATAGGGGAGTTTGCTTTTCACTTGGTAATTATTATGTTCTTAGTTATGAGTTATTACTTTGATTTTCAATTTTTAATCTTTTTATTAAGGGGATATTAGGATAGTTCTTTAAGTTGAAAACTACTTATGATGTTGGTTCTTTGTATAAATAGGTTGTTCTCTTATTTTTGCTTGAGGACAAGCAAAGGCTCAAGTGTGGGGAAATTTGATGAGTATGAAATATGCATGTGTTTAGCACTTTATTTTATCGCATATTTAGTTGAGCGTTTAATTGTTTAGCTAGTTTTTAGTTAATTTAGTTAGTTTTGTTATTTTATTTTAATTTAAGTGTTTTTGTGTTAAATAGGTAATTTTTATTTAGTTTATGGTTGTAGGATGCATTTGAGAAGAGATGGAGATAGGGCTTGAAGATAAGGATAAGATTGAAGCTTAAAGTTGGAAGTCAGTTTTGCACCAGTGCACTTGGCCATGCGCACGCCCATGTGTTAGTGCACGACCATGTGCTTGCCCATGCGCACGCCCATGTGCCAGTGCACACCCATGCACACGACCATGCCTGATTTTGCTATTTCAGAGTTATTTTGATGCATAAGCGTGTCCAATTGTTGCGTACCCATGCATGATGATGTGGCAGCCAATTAAAAGTGGATTTTCAACTAGAGTTTGGATAGATAGAAGCTCATATTTTAAGCCTATGTTTAGATAGAGTTTGGGAGAGTTTAAATGACCTTTTTTTATTAAGAAACTAGGTCCTTTAAATAGAACCGTTTTGTTTTCATTTAAGGGAGGAAGTTTTTAATTTTACTTCTGGTTTTTAGTTTCATTCTCTTTATTCTTCAGAATACATTTTCGTTTTGTTTTCCTTAGTAGAGGAGATACTTGGCTTGAAGTTAGAAGAGTAAGGCTTCCTTACATCATTTGGAAGGGGGATTTTCTTGTATCTCACTTTTATTTAATAGTTATTATGTCCAGAATAGTTTTCATTTCTTGTTTGTTTTCTTTTATCTTTAGCATGAGTAGTTAGATCCTTTTTAGGGTTCTTATTATGAATTGACCATGGGCTTATTGTGATTATTGTTAGGTTGCTAGATCTAATTCATTGGTTGTTGTTATGCTTAATGTTGTTTTAGGACTGATCACCCTATAATTGAATTGACACTATAGGCTTAATTGAGAGATAGGTTCTATAGGAAAAGGTAATGACCTATTGATTGCTTGATTAGTTGAGAGACAATTAAGTGGATTAATATTGATTTAAGACTGTGATTAATATTAAAATTAAAAGGCATTAGGTTGGTGAGAGCCAGTGAACTTAGTGTTAATTAAACTCCAATTAATTATAGGTTTATCTGAGAGGATAATCTATAGTTTCTAAAATTCCTTCAAAATGAATTAGAGCTAGTGTAGATCTAGTTGTGTAATCAAACCTTTGAAATGGTCCAATTGAGAATAAGAACCCTAGCTTTTAATATTTATTGAATTTGAATTTTACTTTTATTTGTTTGATTTTAGTTTTAACAGAATCTACACTCTATTTCGTTGTCTAAACAATCAAACATAGTGACTATTGAAATATTCAATCTACAATCTCTGTAGGACAATATATTTATTTACTACTTGATACGATTCTGTGCACTTGTGGATTTACAAACATACATTAGCCATTTCTCTGACTGTGCATCTCTCTATCCAAAATTATACATTTAAACATGAAAAATTATATGGGCATATGTGTGACCATGTATTTCTCTGGGTAAAATTACATACTCGGACATGGGAGGGTCTCAGATCGTGTCTACATATTCTTCAACTTTTATTTCAATTTTCTCCATCCCTTTATATCTCTTCCATTAGCTAACCTATAAACAAAAGTAAAACTACAAAAATATAATTAAAATGTGCTATAATCACATAGCAAAAAGATAAATAATAAAATAAAGAGAAAATGAAAATTAAAACTAAACTAAATTGGGTTGCCTCCCAATAAGTGCTAATTTAACATCCTTAGCTTAACCTTAATGCCACAGATTGCTACTACATATGAGAATTGGCATTAAAGGAAATTACTTCCTTATCCATTATCCACAAACCTCCAAAATATGGTTTATACTATTGCCCATTGATTTTAAAATACTCACCTTTATCATTCCCGAGTTCAATAGCACTATAGGGAAACGTTTGAACTACTTTGAATGGTCCACTCCATCTAGACTTCAATTTTCTTAAAAATAAATATAATTATGAGTTAAATAGTAACACTAAATCAACAACTTGAAAGTTCTTCTTGAGAATGTATGCATCACGCTATTTTTTTGTTTTCTTCTTAAAGAATTTGGCATTCTCATAAGCCTGAAGGAAAATCTCATCGAGTTAATTAAGTTGCAAAAATCTTCTCTTTCCAGCCTCTTTCAAATCAAAATTTAGTATCTTAATATCCTAATATGCAGTATATTCTAGCTCAATAGGAAGATGACATACCTTCCTATATACAAGCCTAAATGGAGACATTCCAATCGTGCTATAAATGCCGTTCAATATGCCTATAGCACGTCATGTAATTTTGAAGCTCAATCCTTCCTCGAGCTTCTAACCATCTTCTCTAGAATCTTCTTAATCTCATGATTAGTTACTTTCACTTGTCCACTCATTTAAAGATGATAAGATGTTGCCAATTTATAATGCGTGTTGTACTTCTTGAGGAGAGATTCAAGCTGATGATTGAAAAAATGAAACCCTTTATCACTAATGATAGCTCTTGGCATACCAAATCTTGTGAACAACTTCTTTAGGAATTTCACCATAACCCTTACATCATTTGTAGGTGATGCCATAGCTTTTGCCCATTTAGATATATAATCAACTCCCACAAGGATGTATTAGCTTTCATAAGAAGAAGAAAAGGGTCACATAAAGTCTAACCCCCATATATAAAAAATTTCCACCTCTTGTATCGAAGTAAGTGGCATCTTATGTCGTTTAAAGATATTACCTACACATTGGCAATTATCACAATAAAGCACAAACTTTCTAGCATCCTTAAACAGTGTAGGAAAAAAAAACACTCTCTAAAACTTTGGTGATTATTTTTGTCACCCCATAATGTCCTTCATACCTTTAATCATGACAATAAGAAAGCACATCGAAGACCTCTAAATCTAGAATGCATCTTCTAATTATCACATCTCCATAAATTTTGTAAAGAAAAGGCTCCTCCCATAGGTAATAGTGCACCTCGAACATGAATATCTTTTTTTTGTTGGTATGAGATGTCTTCTGAAATCACGCCTTCAACTAAATAATTAGTAATATCAGCATACTTAGGAGTTGTTACATGATGTAGAGCCGAGAGAAACTTATTTGGAAAGCTATCATTAATAGTTTGTGGTGTACTCTATTGTTCTTTTACTAGTCATGATAGGTGGTTTACCATTAAGTTTTTCAAGCCTTTTTTTATCCTTAATCTTGAGGTCAAACTCTTGCAACAACAACACTCACCTCATGAGTTATGGTTTTGCATCCTTCTTAGTAAGAAGATATCAAATAGCTGAATATTTAGTATAGATGATGATCTTTGAACTAAGAAGGTAAAAGTGAAATTTCTCTACTGCAAATACCATCATCAACATTTCTTTTTTTTATAGTGGTGAAGTTGATTTGAGTTTCCGTCAATGTTCAGCTAGTATAGTAGATCACATGAAATTTATTCTCCTTCCTTTGTCCTAACACAACTCCAATGGCATAATTACTTGTGTCACACATGATCTTGAATGGTAGAGACCAATCTAGTAGTGTAATGATGGGCTCCGAGACTAATGCCTTTTTTAACCTATCAAAAGCACTAAAACACACATCATCGATAATAAAAGGCATATTTTTAATCAATGAGTTAGTTAAAGGTTTTATAAATAATGAAAAATTCTTAATAAAGTGCTAGTAAAAACCAACATGCCTTAAAAAAATCTAACTCCCTTAACTGATGTAAGTAGTGGCAATTTCTTAATAATCTCCATTTTGGCTTTGTCCACTTCGATTCCTTTGTTTGATATCCTATGTCGCAAGACTATTCCTTCATCCACTATAAAATAGCATTTCTTCTAATTAAGTATAAGGTTAGGCTCTTCACAACACTTTAAAACCATGTCAAGGTTATGATGAGAATCAAGGTCAACAAAAAGGGTTAAAGGATCTTTTATAAGGAATTAGAGGACCAATGTCAATGAATCGAGTCAAACATACTAATGTGGCACTTTTTAAATTGATTTACAACTTTCTAGCTAAGAAAAATATGCATTTTGAAGATGTCAAAGTGGAGGAATCATCACCGAGGCTTGTTAATGTGCCTTTGGTGAGTTTTCAAGGTTAACACGCCCGTGTCTCTAAATACATGGCCATATTGGAGGTGTAAAAATAACCAGTAGAGTACACGCTTTAGGACATGCCTATATTTATGCTCGTATCTATAACACACCCTGCAACATGTCCATGTATTTGCCCATGTTTAGCACTGCCTATTTTTAGGGGTTTGAACACGGCCACCAATACGGTAGTGTTGCATGATCTGAGTCAAATCCGAAGTATTTAGAATTTTATTATTTTGATTTCTATTTTAATTTTTAGGGTTTAGTTTGGAAGTCTTAAGTTTAATAGGATTTTTATAACCTTTGTTTTCCTATAAATAAGCATCATTCTTGATGTAAAAATAATTAAGCTGGAGATTAATAAAATTTTTAGGAATTAATTTCCTTTAGTTCTTACATGAACTAAATTGACCTTATCAAGCTAATTGCTTATGGCGGCTATCCTTATTCCTTATCACCCTTTTCTTTTCTTTATTCTAGGGTGTGGCATAAATCACTCTAAATTAATTTGATCAATTTATAACGAAGGGTCTTAGGTTTAATATACCTAAGGTTTGGGTTAGTTGATTTAAAGGAATTTAGGGTTTCTTTCTTTATCTTTATCTTTATCTTTATCTTTTATTATTAATTATTTATTCTATGAATTTGGTACTTTCTTGGACGTTTGTGGTATGATTTGAGATTATTAGAGTTATCATATTAAGATCGCATTAGGTTAGCTAAACACAAATCAAAAGAATCACCAAAAATAGAAGAATCATCCATAAAAACCTCTATAATGTCCTTGATTAAGTTATAAAATATTACCATCATACAACATTGAAAAGTAGTGGATGCATTGCATAACCCAAAAGGCATGCATCTATATGCATAAGTGCCATAAGGGCATATAAAAGTGGTTTTCTCTTAGTGCTTGTGGTAGATAAAAATTTGATTATAACCTAAGTAACCATCAAGAAAATAATAATTTGCATAACCTACTATTATCTCTAACATTTGATCAATAAAAGTAAGGGAAAATTAGTCCTTCCTAGTGGCATTATTTAACTTCCTATAATCAATACACACTCACCAAACATTGACCACTCTCTTAGAAATCAACTCTCCCTCATCATTCTCTACCATTGTCATCCCACTTTTCTTTGGTACACACTGCATTGGGCTAACCAACTCACTATCAAAAATAAGATAAATAATCCATGCATACAATAATTTAACTATATTCTTCTTCACTACTTCTTTCATGTTTGGGTTTAACCTCCTTTGTCTCTCAGCTATAGGCTTATGCCCATCCTCTATATGAATTCTATTCATGATAATAAAGGGACTAATTCCCTTTATGTCAGAAATCTGTCACCCTATAGCTCGAACACGTCTCCTTGCTACCTCACATACCATTATATTTTGCTCAACACTCAATTTATTAGAGATTATGATGGGTAGTGTGTTATTTCCACCTGAGAATTCATATCTCAAGTGATTAGGTAATGGTTTAAGTTTTAACTTAGGTGGTTTTTCAATGGAAGGAGGTGTAGGATTATCACTTCTAATTAAGAGTTTGGGTTTGGTGAATGTGTTCTCATGCTCTACTTCATCTTCAATAGCCTTTCATTCCTCATCATCGCTCTCATAAAGTGAAAAATTCAACTCCTCTACACACTCATCTATTGTTACAATTTTCATGCATACCTTATTATTTAAGGGATATTTTATGAGTTTAGATATGACAAACTCTATACTTTCATCTTCAATCCTTAGAGTGAGTTTACCCTCATGCACATCAATTAAAGATCTCTCGGTGTTAAGGAAAGGATGACCATAAATCAATAGATAAGTTCTATCCTCCTCAAAATTTGAAAAAAAAATCAATGGGAAAATAAACTTATTTACCATTACTAGCACATCCTCTACCACTCCATGAGGATTCTTAATTGAATGATCCACTAATTAAAGAGTTATACTAGTGGCTTTGACATCTCTTAATCCAAGTTTTTTGAAAATAGACAAAGGCATAAAATTAATGCTTTCTCATAAGTCACATAAACATATAGAAAACTCACTAGTACCAACTACACAAATAATAGTAAAACTCCTTAGATCTTTTAATTTGGTAGGTAATTTTCTTGAGATAATAGAGTTACATGTCTCTCTCAACGACACTATTTCATTATTATTACTATTTCATTATTATCCTAACTACACTTGTTGTTAATGATCTCCTTTAAGAAATAAATGTATTTGGGCATTTAAACTAGCGCTTCCGCCAAAGGTATGCTGATATGAAGTTTCTTGAAAATTTCCAAAATTTTTGGAAAATTACTCTTCATCTTTTTGCTTCCTTAACTATTAGGGAAAAGGGATCTTAGGTGCAAGTGTTGGTAATAAACTTTGCACCTTATTTGTCATACCCCTTTCTCTACTATAAGGGTCAGTACAATAATAAACTATTAATCATCTGCAAACCATTATATATCATAACTTAATATAAATATTCATCATTACATACATACTTGATATGTTGTAATTAGCATAGTAATTTTAGTATGTTTCATGCATATTTAGGTTGCATTTAGTTTACATTTTAGCTTAATTTTGATGCATTTCATTCACAATTACATATGCTTTTGATCTTTATTGTTTTCAAGTAAATTCATATGAATTTGGATGATTTATTGATGTTTTTGAAGTTTATTTGAGTTTAGAAAAGTTATATGGGCATATAGGATTCATTTAAGGTCAAAAGAGTTGAAAAAGGCAAGCTTTGGAGTGTTTGGGGCTGTCACGACTCGACACCATTCTTGCCGACTCGGACTCAGCACTAAAGTGCACTATTATGACTCGGCACACTATTCACGACTCGGCACGGGTGTGAAGAGACATGAATGTTCGGACTATATCACACTCTTTCTGCCATAACTCCCCCTACAGAACTCAGATTTAAGTGAATTAAGAGGCTATAGAAAGCTATTTTAGAGGAATGTAACTTTAATGAAGACATCTAGACTTAATTCATTTGTTTCGATTGCTGAAAATTTCCTTGAAGTGACTACTGATGTTAAAGAACATGACTCTTTATCAAAGATTAATTTGTACCCTTTTTCTATTAACTTCCCAAGCCTATAAATACTTCATTGTTATCTTTAGAAAAAAAGCAGCAATAGAGAACACTTTTTACCCATAGAAAAATTATTAATAAAAAGAACAATAAGAGATTCAAAAGGAGAAAGAAGGCATGAAGATTGGAAGAGCAATTCAAGAGTTTGAATGCTTTCTTCTTCTTTATGATTCTAAATTGTGTAACTCTTATTATATCTTCTTGGAAGTGTTTTATTTCTATGGATGTAGATTAATTTCATATTGTTAGGATTTATTTTCATGTCATGAACTATGGTTTATTAATTAATGAAAGTTAATCAATTTTTTTAATAAATGTATTTTATGTTTATTGTTATTTATGCTTATTTATGTTTGGCCAATTTAAACATGGTTTTAGTTAGAGTTATGCATTGAAAGATGTAAAACTAATGGAAGAAGTAAACATAATATGAATTAATTTAATGATTAAAAATAACTTAAATTGTTTATGTCCATACTTTGGGATAGACTTTGCTTTATAATATGCATGCTTGATTTAAATCATTATGAGTAAGGATGAAAGTTAAGCTATAGTGTTTAAATTATTAAATGCATATTTAACTAATTTATAGTTGAAAGAGTAAATTGATACAATATTAAACCCAAGTAAATGTATTTTATTGAAGAATTTAAATTTACACGGGAAATGAATTGGTAAATAAATCCTAATAAATATTATAATTGCTCTAACTGTTGTTACTTTAGAATTAATTATAATAGTAGATTAGCATTTAGATTTTATTTTAATTGATTAGAACTTTTATTAAATTTATTTGAGCCTTAAACAAGTTTTAAATAATTTTAATTAGTGGATAAATCATTTAATTCTTGTGGGATACGACACTTGTATATACCGTATACTACTATTTCGATCTCATATACTTGCAGGTATTGTATTTCAAATTGTGCATAAACAAGTTTTTGGTGCCGTTGCCGGGAATTAAATTAGGTTAACGCAAAAATTAATTTTGTTTGGCTTCATTTAAGGCAATTTATATATCAATTGTTTGTAGGTGATTTGTTGTTTGCATTTTATTATTAGGTGTGTAATCTATGTTTTATTATTTTAGGATGTTTTACTAAACTTATTAAGTGTGCAAGATATTATTATTTTAGTATTATGCATGCTTAAATTGTTTGCAATGGCACATGTCTCATAAGATTGATCGCTTTATTGATCGTTGTGGGTATCATATTGATTCCTCACAACCATCTTCGTAACAAGATTGAGAAAGCATTTCTTAACTTATTTCTCTACACTTATATTTTTCTTAATTGTCTTTATTATGTTTGCATGGTCACATTGAGGGCAATGTGTGATTTCACTGTGGGGGAGGGGTTATCTATTTTAGTTGTTTTATGTTTTTTTATGTTTATATGCTTATGTGATTATGTACTTATGTTTATGTATTTTGCATTTTTAGTTTAAGTATTGCCTTTTTAGTTTATTATGCTAGGTTGCATTATTTCAAACAATTTTTTTGGATCTTAATTTTATACTCCTTTAACACATTAAGTTTTAGAGATGTTTAGAAATTTAATTGATTATCCACTTCCCTTGCCTCCTTTGCTAAGAATTCAGACAAGGTAGTTTAGGTTCGATGGTAATTTTTGCCTTGTTTTACTGATTTGGGAATCTTTAATCACTTTAACTAATTACTATGGACTAATGAATTAAGCTTAAGTTTTAGGGAAATGATATATGCTTGTTAAAAGAGGAAACTATAGCCATAATACGTACTTGTAATTGATCAATAAAGGATGAGGATTTAAAAAAATGAAATGATGATGAAAAAGAAAAAAATCGCATGGAGCGTAAAATGCACTCGCTTATAAAAAATATCGAGAAGGAGCGTACAATGTACTCGTCTTAAAAAAAAAGGAGCCACTTGATGACGTTAT
>CATIWO010404094.1:0-13738 GCA_949673435.1 Macaranga tanarius
AATTTCCATTTAAGTCCTTATTGACTTGGCTTTATTACTTATAAATCCTCAAAGTTTTATTTAACAACCACAAGTCGATAATTTATTTCTTAAGTCCATATCTCCTTTATATTTTTAATTCCCTATCCTTTACCTCGAATGAACTTCATATTATTTATTTTCACTTAATTTTACTCAATTTAAGTGTCATCAAAATTTAAAAATTCTCACTTCTTAACTAAGTATCAACCTCAATTCAAACCCACACATAGCTTAACTATACATATTTATCCTATTTTTATTCAAGCATCCTAACTTAATTTACTTAATAAAAATATAATATGTAAATGTAATGCATAACAGTTATGTATTTAGGACACATGTGTGACATTATTAGTGCTAAAAAGATATAAAATACTTTTAATACCATTTTTTGTAGCTAACACTTCCTTTTCAAGGATTGGATAATTTAATTATGTACTTTTAAATGTTTCAAACCAATACTTATATATCGATTTAGGTTTTTTACCTTTAAGTTTAAGGATTGTGTTTGCTAAAAACTCTACAAGTATACAGAATCGACAAATAGTAAATAAGATATCATCCCACAGAGATTACGATTTATCCAGCTACCAATTTCTCCTAATTTATTTAAAGATCACAAATTAAATGAATTAATTAACTATGTCTACTTAAACTAAAATGAAATTGAAAACCCTAATTTTAAAATCAATTAACCAAATTAAAACCAACCATTAAGAAATTAATTCACCTCACACTCGTTAGTTAATTTCCTTTTCTTAATTTAATTATCCATGCAAATCCTGAGCCATCTTATATTATAATTACCTTTTCTCAAAGCTAATTAACATAATTTATAACCCTTAACTAAGATTAAGTAACCCAATTCTCATTGCAATCACAAACCCTAATTAATAAAATCATAAAGTTTAATCTCAACTCTTATGGAATTAAATCAATTCCATTTATTTCTAACAATTAATCAAGTCAACTTATGTTTATAGTTCTATCAAAATTATCATCTCTCAATGCATAATTTCAATTAAAATCATATTAATGTTGATCAGGCACAAACAAGCATTAAGTTCAATAAACACAATTTGCATGAATAAAGAATTTATTATAAAGGATGATTAAACTAACTTATGTTCAGATCCTTAATCCCTAATAAATAAAAACCTAGCCTAACATATTTAAACTAAACTCTAAAAATAAGTAAAAGAAATCCATCACCAATTACAATAAATTAAGAAGAAGAAAAAAATTCAATCTCTTGAAATCTGGAATCTTCGATCTCCGATCTCCGATCTTGATCCTCGATAATAGTTTATTAGCTTTTCCTTTTCCTATCAAAAGTCCCTCTAATATGAGTTCTCTTTTCCCTTTTATATTTTCCTTTAATTCCCCTTTGATAAGCGTCCAAACAAGTCAATTTAATCTTGACTCTTGTGCGTACACAGCCATGTCCTCTTACAACACGAGCGTGTCTCGATCATACTTAACATCTGGACCATTACACGGCCATGTCTCGAGCCGTATATCATCTCTCAAACGGTAATGAAGGCCTAGAAAAATTCTCTCTCTCCTCTTCTTCTATTTTCTTAGTTCCTTTTGCTCTCATCTCACCCATCATTGCCCTAATATTCATATATTTCTATATATTTTCTTGATTGTTGTTTAAAAGAAAAAAATGGAGGGCTTACCTGTATGTTTCTGCAGGAGAGTTGCAAAGTTGAAGACTTCGTGGACACAAATAAAGCCTGGGAGAAGATTCTATGGCTGCGAATCTTATGGAGTGAGTTTTTTGTTTGGTCGAAGTTTGATTTGGGTTGGGATTATGGTATTGTAATGGGTTTTATATATGATTAAGGTATTTTTTTAGCAGGTTACTAGTGGGTGTGGTTTTTTGTTTATAGTTCGATCCTCCAATGAATGACGGGGCTCGTATAGTTATTGTATAATTATTGCAGAAGGTTGACAGGCATGAAAGGGAAATGGAGTGTGAACAAGAAGAATAAGAAAAAAATATGCTGGAAAAATTATGTATTGTGTGTAATTGTTAGCTTAGTTTTTGGAATAGTGTATCAGATAATGAGTAACATCAATGTTACTTAAATGTGTAATCCCAATGTTGAATGAATTAAAGTATACTAGGTTCCTTTCACGTGTATTCCAAAATATGCATAATATTAAGCCAAATTCAGGAACTAATTCATATTTGCCAAATTATAAACACAAGTAAATGTAAATGCAAAATGTAAAATGCAAAAATGTCAAATTGTCAACACAGGTACCAATTGGATTTCGAAAACACAGGTACCAATTCCAAAATGCTAAAATGTAAACATAAAAAGTAAATTCAATTGCTTGTGATATGCTTTATACAAAGCCAAATGGTATATGCAAAATATTAAGCCAAATCACAAAGTTGGAAATTGTTAACATTCCAGCAACAAAAGAGTGAGTGTATAACTAACTCAAAATGTACCAAAGGCAATAACTGAAACCTAATCCTAATACCAAGGGCATCTACAATGTACAAGTAGTAACATAAACAAAATGAAAAAAATCCATCTAAGTATAACCATGTCAGATTACAAAAGTTTATCTTCTACCATTTCTAAAACTTGCCTACTGACTACTATCTGCCATCCTTGCTCTAGACATACTTCTTGTTGTAGGAGTATGAGTTATTGCAGCACCAGGTGAATGGTTGGAAGAATGAGTTCCAACATTTGTATCACAAGGCTACAAAGTTTGAAAATTTAAACTCAATATTAGCATTAAAATTGTATTACACTAAGTTAGCTGTATCACTCATTGTAGCTAGTCTCCTCATAGTCGCGATAAATCCAGATGGATTTTCCTCTCAAAGCTACAAAGGATTTGAAACTTCTAATTGAGCTTAGGATGGATTATCAGTTTGTGTCCTTTTTGTTCTTTTTCTCTAATGTTCATGAAAAAAATAATTAACATGCATCTATTAACTACATTTGAAGAATAAACAACTTAATAAAAACTATACCCTCTGCTTATGGCCTCTATTATGGACTCTTAATATGTTGGACTGATTTTCAACCTCTAATTGAGCTTGGGATAGACCTGGATTGCTATCTTCAACCTGGGATTGAGCCTCATACTGTGCCCTTCTTCCATGTATTAATGAAGAACTAATTAATATTTTACAAAATGAATACTGCAGAAAATATTGTAAAAAAATGAAAGTACTAAGTATACCCTCTAATTATTGCCTTCTTTATAAAATCTTAAGTTGTGACACTTTGCACCATATATTTTGCATGTCATAGTGACTTTCCCTTTTCTGCTAATCTTTATCTTTCCAGTTGTAGGTGCTTCAAATTTAGTGGCTCTTGCAACAGATGATCTTAAAGCAGATGCTCTTGCAGCAGCTTGCTTTTGTTCCCATGGTTCATTCTTTCTTACTGTTACCTTCCTACCTCTCTTTCTTTTTGCCCATTTAGGTGGTTGAACTTCTAAAACATCTGTAGAAGGATGTGGCCAAAGATCTTCCCTCTCAGTGGGATTTATGAAATAAGAATACATTATCATGTATGTAGAAACATGATAGCATTTATCAATATATCTTTTTGGTGACTCATTATTTCCAACAATGCTTGCAATAGCATGCTCAAAGGAAATTCCTATCAACTCCCACCTCCTACAAGTATAAGTTCTTTTAACTATATCCACAATATAATTTATTTAATGCCCATGTACAGACACTTTTGGTCCTCCTGAATAATTTAGAAACTAAAAAATTGCTTGTTCCTTCATCTTATTAAACTTCTTCGGTATCTTTGGATAGATGTCACCCCTATTCTGAGAAATGAACTTCTGTATTTCATCTTTTTTCCTCTTTAATGTTCTCATCAGTCTGATCTTTATCATCTCTAGCATGGTGATAATGGCTCTATCTCTGCCATCCAGGATGTATTTGTTAAAACACTCACAGAGATTATTAAGTAGCATATCACACTTATTGAACACTCATAGAGATTATTAAGTAGCATATCACACTTAGTGAAAGTACTAAAGTGTGATATGCTCTAAGTCTCTAGAGGCTTGTCCCTCATCTAGTTCCTTATTTCTTTACTTTTTTTCTCCAGCTCATTAAGCCAAAAATCCATCATTTAAGGGTAAGATGCTCTTGCAGCATTCCACAGAAAGTCCTTTAATTCTTTTCCTTTGAACCTTACTCTAAAATTGGTGTAGATATGTCGAACATAATTTCTATGCTCAGAGATAGGAAAGAGATCCTTAATAGCTCCAACAAGACCCTACAACTAAGAAAATGGAACACAAATTCACTAACCAGCATTTGAACTAAAACATCTTATAAATAAAAGTACAAAAAATACCTTTTGTCTATCTGACATAAAAGCCATATGATGGCTGTTTTGTATCTCCAGATCTTGGCCAAGGAGATCTAAGAACCAAGTCTAAGTCTCTCTATTTTCAACTTGTACAACAGTATAAACAAGTGGGAATATACAGTCATTATGGTCTATTGCAATTGTTGAAAGCAATTGACCCCCATATAGAACCTTCAACCAGCAGCTATCAGCACTAATTAAAGGCTTACAACCTGACTTGAAGGAATTTTTGAGAGGGGTTAAACAAACATAAATTCCCTTAAATACACCCAAATCTAACCATAATTTCATAGTTGAACCTAGATTTGTCTTTATAATCTCCAGCCCATAAGATTGCAGTTTTCCATATTGATCCTTTTCATCATCATCAACCCTCCTCATTGCTAATATCTTAGCTCTCCAAGCCTTCATTCTAGTTATATCAAACTATAAATCCTCCTTTACATGAGTCATGAACCCATTTAAACTCTAATGTGGGTCAGCCCTAAATCTCTCTGAGTATTTATGGGCCAACCACTCACTTGTGATATGGAAATTTTTGAATACTCTTCCACAAGTATAATTAAAGTTGGCTATTTTTATCTGAATTGTGGGGTCCATTTCACTAACAGGTGCAGTACAAAGTCTGAACTTACAATTTTTCCCTTTTATTATAGCACTCCATTATACATCTTTTACTATCAATCTTGGCAAAAAAATTTGAAACCTTTGTTTAATACTCCAATTCCTGCATGCAGCCTTGAATTGTCTAAAATTTGAGAACTTCGTACCAATCTGTAATTATAGGTTATCCATATCCAGCTCTTCATCAAACTCTGGATAATTTTCTCCATTTGATTCAGCCTCTAAATCTACGTCAGAATACAATTCATTACAATTTGCATAATTAGAATCCTGATCTTGAGGTTCTTAAAACGCTACATTTAAAGTACTAGCACATGTAGCTTTTAACCTTGACCGTCCCTCTCGAGTAGTTTCTGTCCTTAGCCTTATTGAGGTTTGAGGTCTTTCTGCAGCTTGTTCTGCAATTACCTCTTGATAATCCTCATCACCATCTTCTAAATCATAGTCAAAATCATGAAGATCACCATCTGCATCTGCTGGATTACCTAGATTATTCCTTTATTCAGTTATAATTGATGGCCCAGCTTCATCATGGATATCAAAGCTTTAATCTTCATATGGTCCCCTATACTTATAATGTGACCCTTCTGTTATTCCTCTCTGTGCACTAAATGTCTCAGTTCTATCATAAGTTGCCATAATTTCTGTAAGAAATGATCCAAAGTCAAACTCTAAATTACTATCCTTTAAAACATTAGTCAGGTTTTGTGAATTTATTGCCCCTTCCTTTGACATCTCATCATGCTCATATCCAGCTTCATATTGTAAGTTAGCCAATTTAATTAATTTTAATGCAAATAATTATTTATTTAAAATTAAATAAAAGTAGTGACATGGAAATAAAAGAATTAAATTTACTTTGATAAAATATTAAAAATATTCATGTTAATAATTTTTAGATTAATTTTAAATATGAATTTTAAATATGACACGGTAAATTTAATTTTAAATATTTTAAATATGACACATGAATAAATCTAGTTTATCAAAATTTAAGAATTCGAATAAAATTATCGGATCCGTATCCGAATATTTAATAATATATTTAAATAGGACTAAACTATATAAAAAATAAGTTTGAATAAAGAATCTAATTGAAAGAAATAAAGTTAAAGGACTAAATATAAAAATTGCCTAAATCACAAAAAAGGCCCATACGTTAGCCCAATAAATGGGCAACAATAACTCATGCAAAATTTTTGACTTTGAATATTAGAATAATAAAGAATAGAGAATTGGTAAAGCTAAACAAAATAGAGTAGAAATAGCCAAGGTGCACGGATAACAAGTGAGTGAAATTCTTTTTCTTTCTCCATCTTTGTTCTTTTTTTTTTTTTTTTTTTTTTATCTTAAAATCCTGCTTGCTTAAAGTTTTGGAAAGTATTGTAGTACAATGTTGTTATTCGGCTATTATGATTTTCTTTCTTTTTTTTATTGTGTTGGGTTTTGTTAATTTTGGGATTATGCGTAGTTAATTATTCCTTATATAAAAGAAGATTATTAATAATAATAAACCTTGATACTAATTGACTCAATTGATGTTCGAAAAACAAAATAATAATAATAATAAAATGAATATAAAAAGATATATATATATATATATATATATATATGTATATTGAGTGTTATTATCTAATATGATGTATTGCAGAAACTAATTAATTTTATTTCTAATGTTAAAGGTGTATGTTGGTTTGATTCTATATTAAATTGTTAATTCGGCTTCCATGATTTCTTTTTGGATTGTTAATGACAACAAATATGTTCTTGCTGTAATTTATTAAAGCAAACAATAGAAATATTTAATGGATAAAGAAGAATTCGTCCCCATTTCTTGTTTCTTTGTAGTTACAATTTCCTGAAAATTCAACCTTGAAATGCCCACAATTTTTATCTTCTTGTATGTTTAGCTGAGAAACTTAATTTTTATGGTAGAGCCAAGTTGCTGTTATCTTAAGGTTATCCAAATATATATATATATATATATATATATATATATATATATATATTGAAATGTGATTATTATGTGAATATATGTACACTATAATAATAATAAAAAAAAGGTTACAATAAGACTGTACCCGGGATACGGTAAGGTTCAATGAGATGTAAGACTGTGTCCGGGACACAGCTGCTCACGTAAAATTATTAATTCTTGTATCTGGGATACAAAGTTAAAAGATTTATGATTACTATCTTTAGGACAACGCTCAAGATTATAAAAGCTTTTGGGATTGATCCGAATGGTTTTATTATATCGGTATGCATACCTGATTTAAATGGATATAGTAGAAAGGGGTGAGGCTGCGAATCGAAGCGGGAAAGTGCCGCGAAATGAAACTCCATCTGAAGTCTCTGTTAGCAATGAAAGAAGTGATGGACGTGCACATGGTACAGAGAGTGATCATGGTAGTTCAATGTCAAGAACGATGATACTAAATTTCAACGTGCCGAGGTGAGCACAAAATGGACCGCAACCACCTCCGGCGCGTGAAAACGTATCTAACCCAGTACCACAAATGATGTATATGGATGCTATAGAATTGGCACGAACTATGGCCATGGCCATGGCAGAAAGAGATAGAGAAAAGTATAAAAGGCCTGGAGACGTGATTAAGCACGCAAAGAAGTGCAGGGCGTATGACTTTTATGGCACATTGGATCCAGGTCAAGCTAACAAATGGATTAAAACCACAAAAAAGGCTTTTACGACCCTGCAACTGAGCAATGAAGAAAAGATGAGCAACGTTTATAGGTTGATATTCGATAAAGCTAATGATTGGCTGACTCGAATTCAAAATCTCTACGGGGAGGCCTTAAACTGACAAGTGTTCCAGAAAGAGTTTTGTAGAGAATACCTAATAGAGAGTTATTGAAAAGAGAAGATGGTTGCGTTCATTAATCTGGTGCAAAGATCGATAACTGTAAGAGAGTACATTGATAAATTTAAGCATTTGTACAAATATGCCAAGGATATTTATCCTACTGAAGAGAGGAAGAGTGAGAAATTCAAAGAAGGTTTGCACATATCTTTGAGAGGAAAGTTGAACCTGTATACTGGAACCACATTCTGAGGTTGGGTCGAGAAAGCAATTGAGCAGGAAAAGCTCGATAAGGAATTTGAGGTTTCAACTCAGACCCGATGAAATCAGTAGCCCGAGTCATCATGACAACCCTGGAGAAGGAATGAGGAACGACGATCAAGATTCTCCTCTTATTTCAGAAGCAATACGAGATTAGGGGGTGGAAATCGACCTTAGGGAAGTCAGGCATTAGTTAGACAGCCGGTGAGACTGTCAGGATAAATAAATACTAGATATAACATACAAGGAAGAGACATATTACCTTGGTGCAATGTATATAGGAAGAATCATTCGGGGAGGTGCGGTCAGTTGGAAGTTAGATGCTTCCGATATAATGAGATAAGACATTATGCTAGAAGCTACGTGAAAGCACAATCAAAAGAACTGTCAGTATAAGCATCATATACTCCTCGTAGTGATCAAGGTGGAAGATCAACCAGAGTATGAAGGTCTACAAATATAGTTAGAGAAAGAAATGAAGCAGTGGAACTTTAACGAAATCAACTAGGAGGGCCGAATGCCGCAACAAGTGGTATACAGTAAGCAAAGATTTATGTTGTCACTAAGAAGGAGGCAGAAAAGTCCCCGGATGTGATAGTAGGCAAGGCTCACATCAACAGTAAGTTAGCACGTATATTGATTAATCCCGGTACTACATATTCGTTCATATCAACAACTTTCATGATGCATAATAAACTTAAGATGAATGACTTCAATGAACCTGTAGTTGTGAGCATGCCTATGGATATGAGTATTGTATATAAGAATGTGTATAGGAATATTTTGGTAGAAATTGATAAGGGTAAAATGAAATGGAATTTCATACCCCTGCACCTTGATGAGTTTGATGCAATACTCAGGATAGATGGGTTGAGCCATTACCGATCAAATATGAATTGTTTCACTAGGCAAGTAGAGTTGGAAGGAGAAGATGGAAGGAAGGTAATATTTATTGGAAAAGATAGGAAGACTTTTATCAAAATAATCTCGATGATGAAGGTCGAGAAATATCTTAGAAAGGGGTATGAAGCTTATTTAGCTTCAGTAGTAGAAGAAAGAAAGGAATGTGTGAAATTAAAGGAACTACCAATAGTACACGAGTTCGATGACGTGTTTTCTGAAGATTTACCAGGATTACCACCAGAACGAGAGATAGAAATTGAGATCAAACTTAAGCCTGGAACGACTCTTATATCGCAAGCGCTGTATAGGATGGCTTCAGCCGAATTGAGAGAATTGAAGGTGTAGTTGCAAGAACTATTGGATAAAGGATTTATTTGACCAAATTTTTCACCTTAGGGTGCACCCGTGCTATTCGTAAAAAAGAAGGATGGATCTTTTCGGCTGTGTATAGATTATAGACAGCTGAATAAGGTCACAATCTTGAACAAATATCCTTTACCCAGAATTGAAGAATTATTCGACCAACTGCAAGGAGCAAAAATGTTCTCAAAAATTGACTTGAACTCTGGTTATCACTAGTTAAGGATTAAGGAATCCAACGTATTAAATACTACATTCAGAATGAGATATGGACACTACGAGATTATGGTAATGCCGTTCGGACTCACAAATGCACCAGCTGCATTCATGGATTTGATGAATCGCGTATTCAAACCGTATCTAGATAAGTTCGTGATCATGTTCATTGATGTCATTTTGGTGTACTCAAAGTCAAAAAGGAACACAAAGAATAACTAAAGATGATATTAGAGATTTTGAGAGCTAAACATTTATATACAAAGTTTAGCAAATGCAAATTTTGGTTCGATAAGGTTGTGTTTCTTGGACACATAATATCAGCTGGAGGAGTATACGTGGACCCTAGCAAAATTACCACAATTGTCAATTGAGAACCACCAAGAAATGTAATGGAAGTACGAACCTTCCTAGGTTTAGCGGGCTACTATCGACGATTCGTGCAAGATTTCTCAATCATAGCATCATTGTTGATAAAATTACTAAAGAAGAATGTGAAGTTCGTGTGGAGTCCGGAATGTCAAAGGAGTTTTGAAATCTTAAAGGAGAAATTGGTTACGGTGCCAATATTAACGCTACTAGTTGAAGGAGGTCACTATATGGTGTATAGTGATGCTTCAAAGTAAGGGCTTGGTTATGTATTAATGCAGAATGGAAAAGTAGTAGCGTATGCGTCAAGGCAACTAAGACTACATGAATAGAATTATCTCATAAACAATCTAGAATTAGCGGCAGTGGTGTTCACGTTAAAGATGTGGAGACATTACTTGTACGGAGTCACTTGTCAGATATTCACGGATCATAAAAGTTTGAAGTATGTTTTAAATCAGAAGGAGTTAAATTTGAGACGAAGATGATGGGAGGAGATATTAAAAGATTATGATTGTACGATTGAGTATCATCCAGGAAAAGTGAACGTGGTAGCCGACGCACTAAGCCAAAAATTGGGTGGAAGTTTATATTATATCCGTACAACAACGATGCTGTTGTTAATTGAATTACGAAAGTTAAACATTGAACTTGTGATGGATGCTTCTAGTGAGGTTTTGGCCACTTTAGAGGTAAGGCCGATGTTATTGGAAAGGATAACAGCAGCTCAACAAGTGGATAAGGAAACAGAAAAACTACGTGAATATGCAAAAAGTGGAAAAATAAAAGACTTAAAGTGTACTGAGGATGGAGATTTGAAATTCAAAAATAGATTGTACATACCGAATATAAGCGAACTGCAACGAGAAATTATGGAAGAATCACATTATTCAGCATACACTTTGCATCCAGAAAGTACGAAGATGTATAGAACACTGAAAGAAAATTATTAGTGGAAAGGGATAAAAGGTGATGTAGCGGAGTTTATATCTAAATGTTTAATGTGTCAGTAAGTGAAAGATTAACACAAACATCCCACAAGATTATTACAATCCTTGTCGATTCCTGAGTGGAAGTAGGAACACATCACCATAGATTTCATAGTAGGACTACCGAAGACCCAACTAGGACAATCCTTGTCGATTCCTGAGTAGAAGTAGGAACACATCACCATGGATTTTATAGTGGGACTACCGAAGACCCAACTAGGACATGACACTGTATGGGTGATCGTGGATCGGTTAACGAAATTAGTACATTTTTTACCAGTCAAAGTTAGCTACAATTTGAATAAATTAGCTGAGCTTTACATGAAAGAGATCATGAGACTACATGGAGCCCCATTATCAATTGTATCGGATCGCGACCCCATATTTACTTCACGATTTTGGCCGAGTCTGCAAGAAGCGTTGGGTACTAAATTGAAATTTAGTACAACTTTTCACTCTCAATCAGACAGTCAATCCGAATGCACTATACAAATTTTGGAAGATATGCTTAGGCCTAATGCATTGGAGTTCGGGGGCAAATGGGATAAGCAAATATCGTTGATGAAATTTGCTTATAACAACAACTACTAGAGTAGCATTGATATAGCTCCGTTCGAAGCACTTTATGGAAGGACGTGTAAAACCCCCAACTATTGGGAGGAAGCTGGGGAGAGGAAGTTATTGGGCCCAAAATTGGTGTAAATAACTACAGAGATTCTTCGTATAGTTCAAGCCAATATGAAAGCAGCTCAAGATAGACAAAGAAGTTACGCCAACTTAAAATGAGCCGATGTTGAATACATGGTAGGAGAGAAGGTGTTTCTGAAGATATCTCCTTGGAAGGGCATACTAAAATTTGGCAAATATGGAAATTAAGCCCGAAATTTATAGGACCCTATGAAGTGATTGAGCGTGTTGGGCCAGTAGCTTACCGACTAGCTCTACCCCCAAACTTGTCAGGGATTCACGATGTGTTAGGATCAAGGTACCATTTTTTGTGACAAACTTCCTAGTGGGTCACCCATCTTTAGATTTCTCCAGCTCAAACACGCTTAACTACAGAGTTCTGAAGCTAATGGTTGCCATACGCTTCTAAAAACCAATTGGTGATTAGAAACTAGGCATTAAACCATTTAACTTCATCTCTCTATGGTCTTAAGGGTGATCGCTGGCTCCCCCTGAGCCCAACAATCTCCCCCTCAGCGACACCTTGGGATTCGACCTTGTCCTGCGCTCACATGTCGATATCACTAGTTGACTTGGCCCATACCTTAGGCTTCTGCCATTTATCGTCTATGCTAGTTCACCGCCGGCTAGTTGATACAGTGCCAGCCCACTCTGTTAGTTGATACAGTGCCAGCCCACTCTACTAGTTGATACAGTGCTAGCCTACTCTACTGGTTGATCCGGTGCTAGCCTACCACCGATTGGTTGATTCGATGCTAGCCCATCCATCGAACATGTGACCAGGCTCTGATACCACTTGTTAGGATCTAGGTACTTTATTGCTAGAGTTAAGATCATGGGGAGTGAATTTATAAACTTTCAATCTCTTAGACCATTCTTTGATGGAAATGACTACCCTCATTGGAAGTACAAGATGGAGCTATATCTTGATAGTGATCCCATTAGACCTTGGGATGTAGTGCTTCAAGGATGGAGTCCTCCAACCCAAGAAGTTGATAATGTACAAGTGCTTGTAGATAGAACCAAGTGGAGCCAAACTCAAAAGGAAGATAACTATAAGAACAAGAAGGCTATAACCATTCTTCTTACATTTATGTCTAGAGAAGAAGGTGGTAAAGTACAACATTGTATTTCGGCTAAAAAAGTGTAGGAGACTCTTGAGAACCACTATGAAGGAAATATTCAAGTGAGAAGTAAGAAGGTTCAACTTTATGTGTACGAATATGAGCTATTCAAGATGAAGCCTCAAGAATCCATCACCGAAATGAAAAATAGATTAAATTCTCTTCTTACAACCTTGAGGAAGTTGGGAAAGCATTACTCAAAAGAAGAAGTCAACACAAAAATCTTGAGAGTACTACCCAAGAAGGATTGGGAATCAAGAGTTACTTCTATTGAAGAAGTTCATAATTTGTCAAAGCTCTCCATTAATATTCTTATTGGAAAATTGTTGACTCATGAGCTCACTCTAAAGTAAAGAGAGGAAGAGAAAGTGGAAAAAGATGAGAAGAAAAAGGGAATTGCCTTAAAAGCTATTCAAGATGATAGTGAAGAAGAAAGTCTTGAGGACTCTAGTGATGATGATAATGAGATAGCTATGATCACTAGAGGTTTCAAGAAATTTCTTAGAAAGAAAAATTTCTCAAGGCAAAGAGATAATAAGAAGAATGAAGGAAAAAGGTTAAAAAAAGTCACTTACTATGAATGCAAGAAACCGGGTCATATAAGAAATGAATGTCCAAAGCTCAAGTTCAAGAGTAAAGGAGCTAAAGAAAAGAAGAAGGCCTTCAAAGCAACTTGGGATGATTTATCCGATTCCGATAGGGAGGAGAAAAACCAAAAAGTGGCCAATCTATACTTCATGGCTCTTGAGGATAAAGAGGTAGCCTCTATTTCTTATTCTTCTCATTGTGATGATGATGAACTTGATTATAATGATGATAATGATGATGATGATGATGATGATGATAAGAGCTCTATTGTGAGCAAACTTATTTTAAAATGCAAAAATTTACTTTCAAAGAAAAAGTTTTACAAACAAGAATTTTCAAAGATGTTAAAAGAATTTGAGATTTTAAAAAACAAATTCTCTGAAATTATTTCATCAAATGAG
>CATIWO010404264.1:0-31115 GCA_949673435.1 Macaranga tanarius
GTAGGTTTTCACACTGTTTATGTAACATATTTTTGAAATAATTGATAAATTGTACATTTATTTCTATATTATTATTTTATTATCATGTTATTTTATGTTTCAAATATATTTATTTATATTTTTTTAATACGATTATAATTTCTATTTAAATTATAATTAATGTTTATACAATTTACAATAGCCACAATCATATTAAAAGTCTAATAAATAATTATACAACTATTATTATTTAAAAAAAAAGCCCAAAATTACTGATAGATTTAATTCCGTCGGTAATTACCAACGGATTATATTCCGTCGGTAATTTCATCGCTAATTTACCGACAGATTTTAAAAATTCGTCAGTAATAATTAGCGACGAGCATTTTGCCTACGGAACAGAATCCGTCGAAAATCCATCGGTAATGACCAAATCCGTCGGAAATTCATCAGAAAAATCCGTCGGTAAAATGTTGTTTTCTAGTAGTGATGCATATTTCATACTCATCATAAATTCAGTTCAGAAATAAGTTTTTCTTCTAAAAAAGACTGAGAAAATGCTCAAAATTATGTAGGGGCACCGCTTGATCAGTGAAGGCGCGCCGCCCTCAGTCACAAAGGCGCCACCCTCCCTTGGCAGAGGTTCACACCTCTGTGCTCTAGAGGCGCTGCCTCTAGGGTCCAGATGGACTAAGGCGTCGCCTCCTTACTAAAAATCAACATTTCAAATTTAAAATTTATAAAAAACATCTGAAATCAAATCAATTCAAACATTTAAAAATTCAATCAAACCAATAAAACAATTGAAGAAAATTATAGGGTTTTAAAGTAGGGAATCCACTCACCTACGTCATTATTTTCTTTAACTCCCTCCCATTTCCTGCGTCGCTCACCGGCTGATAGACGAAACTCAGCTCAACTTCTTTTTTTTCTGTACTTCCTTTGCTTTGTTTTTTCCATTGCTTTCAATTGTCTAGTACTAAATGGTACTAGACCTCCCTTACACCCTTTGCATGTGCATAGGATGGGTAAGTCATCCTCACCTTTCCTCTGCACATTGCACGTCCCCCAGAAATTATTACCCTTTTTTTTATTTTAAATTAATTCTCTGATTTGAGAATTTAGGCTGTTAATGCCTAATAACACTTCAGTCCCCAAACTTAATTGTTTTCAATTAAGTTCTTCAATCAAACTTATTTTCTATACAATCTAGTCCTAACTAAATATAGTATTAAATATTAGGGCACGGACCCGACAATTCTCCCCCACTTAGAAAATTCCATCTTCAAAATTGGAGAATGCCAATATCCTCAACTAGCTTGGGATATAAATAGTTGCAGGTATTGACGCCGCATATCTTCCTCACACTCCCACGTGGCTTCATCTTGAGGGTAATTTCCCCATAGCACTTTGATTAGTGGAACAATCTTATTTCGCAGTATCTTCTGATCCTTGGCTATGATTGATACTAGTTCTTCCTCATAGTTTAAATTTTCTTTGAGTTCTACCGGTTGTTCTTATAGTACATGTGAAGGATCACTTTTTTATCTTCTTAGCATTGATACGTGAAAAACATCATGGATTCCAGATAAATTTGGAGGTAGTGCTAATCGATAAGCTACTGGCCCAACGCGTTCAATTACCTCATCTGGTCCTATGAATCTTGGGCTTAACTTATCATGCTTGCTAAATCTCAGCACTCCTTTCCACGAAAATATTTTTAAAAATACTTTTTAAAAATACTTTTTCTTCCGTATTATATTCAATATCGGCTCACTTCAAGTTAGCATAACTTCTTTATCTATCCTGAGTTGTCTTCAAGTTCGCTTAAACTATTCAAAGATTTTGCATGGTTATTTGTACCAACTCCGAGCCTAATAACTTTCTTTCTCCAGTTTCCTCCCAACAAATGGAGGTTCTACACTTCCTCCCATATAACGCTTCAAATGGTGCCATCTATATGCTACTCTGATAGCTATTATTATATGTGAATTCCATTAATGGCACTTACTTATCCCAATTACCTCCAAACTCTAATATGTTTACTCTGAGCATATCTTCTAAAATTTGGATAGTACGTTATGATTGACCGTTCGTTTGAGGGTGAAAAATTGTACTAAATTTCAATTTAGTACCCAATGCTTCTTGCAAACTCGGCCAAAAATGTTAAGTAAATCTTGGATTTTGATCTAACAAAATCGACGCTGGAGCTCCATGCAATCTCACGATCTCTTTTAAATATAATTCTGCCAACTTATTCAAATTGTAGTTGGTCTTGACCGGTAAGAAATGTGCTAACTTCGTTAATCGATCCACGATAACCCAAATAGCATCACGTCCTTGTTGGGTTCTTGGAAAACCTACCACAAAATCTGTTGTGATATGTTCCTATTTCCACTCAGGAATCGACAAAGATTGCAATAATCCTACGGGATGTTTGTGTTTAGCCTTCACCTACTGACACATCAAACATTTAGATACGAACTTCGCGATATCGGTTTTCATTCCTTTCCACCAATAGTTTTCTTTCAATGTTCTATACATTTTCATACTTCCTGGATGCATAACATATGTCGAATAATGTGCCTCTTCCATTATTTCTCGTCTTAATTCTTTTATATTTGGCACAAACAGTCATTTTCCAAACTTCAAAACTCCTTTTTCGCTGTAACTCAATTCTTTCATGTTTCCATCATTAACATTTTTATGCAGCCTTTTTGCTTCCTCATTCACTTGTTGTGCTGCCTCGATTCTTTTTATTAAAATTAGCCTCACTTTTAAAGTAGCTAATATTCCACTGGAGGAATCTATCTCAACTTCAGCATTTAGCTTCCTTAATTCAATTAATAGTGGCATTCTAGCCATGCAGATATGATATAAATTTCCGTTCGATTTTTGGCTCAGTGCATCTGCGACCACATTAGCTTTTCTTGGGTGATATTCGATTGTGCAATCATAATTTTTTAATAGTTCCACCCGACGTCTTTGTCTCAAATTTAAGTCTTTCTGAGTTAAGATATACTTCAGGCTGTTATGATCCGTAAATATTTGACAAGTAACCCCGTACAAGTAATGTCTCCACATCTTTAATGCGAACACTGCTGCTGCTAATTCTAGGTCATATCTGGGATAGTTCTATTCATGCGATCTTAGTTGCCTTGATGCATACGCTATAACTTTTCCATCTTGCATTAATACGCAACCAAGTCCTTGCTTTAAAGCATCACTATATACCACATAATGACCTCCTTCAACGGGTAACATCAATATCGGTGCCGTAACCAATTTTTCCTTTAAGACTTCGAAACTTCGTTGACATTCCAAACTTTACACGAACTTCACATTCTTCCTTAGTAGCTTTTTCAATGGTGATGCAATAATAGAGAAATCTTGTATGAATCGTCAATAGTATCCTGCCAATCCTAGGAAGCTTCGTATTTCTGTTATATTCCTTGGTGGCTCCCAATTAATAATTGCAACAATTTTACTGGGGTCCACGTACACTCTTTCAACAAATATCACGTGTCCAAGAAATACAATTTTATCCAACCAAAGTTCACATTTGCTAAACTTCATGTAAAGCTGTTTAACTCTCAAAATCTCCAATATCATCCTTAGGTGTTCTTCATGTTCCTCTTTTATCTTCAACTATACCAAAATATCGTAAATAAACATAATCACGAATTTGTCCAGGTACGGTTTGAATATGCGATTCATCAAGTCCATAAATGCAGCTGGTGCATTTGTGAGTCCAAATGGCATAACCAAAAATTTATAGTGTCTATATCTCATTCTGAATGCAGTCTTGGATATGTCGAATTCCTTGATCCTGGTGATAACTAGAGCGCAAATCAATATGTGAAAACACTATCACCCCTTGTAGTTGATAAAATAAATCCTCTATCCTCGGTAAAGGATATTTGTTCTGGATTGTGACCTTATTCAGCTGTCTATAATCTATACACAGCCGAAGAGATCCGTCCTTCTTTTTCAAGAACAATATGGGTGTGCGCCAAAGTGAAAAGCTCGGTCAAATAAATCCCTTATGCAATAGTTCTTACAATTGCATCTTCAGTTCTTTCAGTTCCGCTGGAGCCATCCTATATGGTGGTTATGATATAGGAGCTGTTCCAAGTATGATTTTAATTTCAAACTCAATCTCCCTCTTTGGTGGTAGTCCTGACAAATCTTTGAGAAATACATCCTCGAACTCATTTACTACTGGTAGTTCTTTTAATTTCGCGCCTTCTTTCCGATCTTCGATCACTGAGGCTAGATAGGCTTCATATCCTTGTTTAAGATATTTTTCAACTTTCATTATCAAAATAATCTTAATATGAGTCTTTCTATCTCTTCCAAAAAATACTATCTTCTTTCCATCTTCTCCCTCTAATTATACTTGCTTTTTAAAGTAATTTATATTAGCTCAATAATGACTTAACCCATTCATTCCGAATATAGCATCGAATTCATCAAGATCTAGGGGTATGAAATCCCATTTCATTTTACCCCCATCAATTTCTACCAAAATATTTCTACATACCTTCTTACATGCTACACACATACCCATAGGCATGTTTACTATCACAGGTTCATTCAAATCATCCATCCTAAGTCTATCATGTATCATAAAAGTTGACGATAAGAATGAAAATGTAGTACTAGGGTCAATAAGTATACATGCTAACTTGCCATTGATATTCATATTGCTTGCTATTATATTTGGAGACTTTTTACCATTGATATTTGCCTTGCCTGCTACACACCTCTAACTACAGTACTCAGCTCTCCTGGTTGGTTTTGATGAGGTTCCTTTGCTTCCATTCCCTCTTGAGTTATGTTCATAGGTCTTCTTGCCCTAGTTACTCTCCTACCTCGCTCACTACAAGGAGCATACTAAGCTTATACTGAAGGTTCTTCGAGTGGTGCTTTCGTACAGTTTCTGGCATAATGTCTGATCTCATTGCACCGAAAACATCTAACTTCTAATTGACCACACCTTCCCAAATGATTTTTCTCTGGGAATGGTCTTTTCTCTGCGTGCCAAATCCAGTACGAGTTTGTCTTGACAGTCTTGCCAGTTGTTTAACCGACGCCTGACTTCCCTGAGGTTAGTTTCCACCTCTTGTTTTCACATTACTTCTAGAATAAGGATAGAATCTTGATTATTAATCCTTATTCCTTCTCCAGGGCTGTTGCGATGACTCAGGTTACTAATTTCACTGGGTTCAAGTTGAAGCTTCAAATTCCTTATCTAATTTTTTCTGTTCTATAGCCTTTTTGACCCAACCTCAGAAAGTAGTTCTAGTGTAGAAATTCAGCTTCTCCCTCAAGGATATATGCAAACATTCTCGAAACTTCTCACTCTTTTTCTCTTCGGTAGGGTAAATATCCTTGGTATATTTGTACAAATCTTCAAACTTATCCATGTACTCTCTCACCATCATCAATCATTGCACCAGATTAATAATTACAGCCAACTTCTCTTTTTGATAATTTTCGATCAAATATTCTTTGTGAAACTCTTCCTGAAATACTTGCCAATTCAGAGCTTCTCCATAGAGATTCCAAATTCAAGTCAACCAATCATTAGCTTTATCGAACATGAATCTATAAATGTTGCTCATCTTTTCTTCATTGGCAAGTCAACCAATCATTAGCTTTATCGAACATGAATATATAAATGTTGCTCATCTTTTCTTCATTGGTCAGTTGTAGAGTCGTAAAAGCTTTTTCTATAGTTTTGATCCACTTGTCAGTCTGTCCTGGATCCAATGTACCATATAAATCATATGCTCCGCACTTTTTTGCGTGCTCAATTATGTCTCTAGGCCTCTTATATTTTTCCCTGTCTTTTTTTGTCATCACTGTGGCCATAGTTTGCGCTAATACATCATTGGTGGCACTAGGTTAGCTTCATTTCCTTGTACAGGCTGTTGTGGTTGTCCATTACGTGCTCGCCTTGGTACGTTAAAATTCAATATCATCATCCTCGACGTCGAACTACCTTGCGTACTATCTCCACTACGTGCATGCTCATCACTCCTTTCATTGTTAATGGAGGCTTTTGATGGGGATCTATTATGTGATATGTCTCTGCTTCTATTCACACTTTCTACCCTTTCTACTATACCCATTCTATCTGCCTGGGCACCTCGGCCTCTGGGTCTACCTTGAGTGCCTAAACCACCTCCCCTAGTTCTTGCCATTACTTAACTTCCTGCAATTTAAGATCAATTCATTCAATACTCTTAAATCATCACATATCACATCATCAATTATCATTTTCCATTCATCACATAAATTTCTTCCAAATCTTAAATTTCATAGCCTAAGCTTTAAAAGTTAGTAAGAATACCATTTCCACAATCTGGATTTCAAATCCAATAATATTCTTAATCTTATAATCTAAACTTTCAAAATCTAGACTCTGATACCAAAAATTATGACACTCCTCCCTACTGGTACCCATATTAGATAGATACACAACCCAGACTGTCCAGCATGGAATAACAGCGTGAAAAGGTATCACTTCTAAGATTATATCGATAAAACTATCCGGATTGACTGGTTTAATAACGGGTTAATAACATATATATCGCTCGAATTATATCTTAATATTATTTACTGAGGTTATTTGCTTAATAACATTACAAAATAATTTATAGTTAATATTCTCTAAACAACACAAAAATAGATAGCAAGATTATACATATACAATTTAACCAATAAAACACTGATACTGGAAAACATAATATACATACATATACAAAATAATATATAAGATTAGTATTTAGCGGCGAAGGAAAAAACTAGAGAATAAGGGCTATAAAAAATATATACAACATGATACATTAAAAATGATCAAAGCCCTATCTAATCCCTAGAAAAAGATAGTCTAGCTACCCTAGGATGTGCTACCCTCATATTTACCCAAAAATAGTAGCAACAAATCCTAAAGTTCAACCCTCTATAGGTAAAAAGTGCATAACATTAGTAGCGTCTGTAACAGCTAAGTCCAAGTCATAGTGACCCGGACTCCAATTTGTGTGTCATAGACAATGGAAATGACTGTTAGACAACCGTTCGAGAAGTCATTCCTAATCGTACTAGTGTGGTAGTCAGTGGCTATGGGGTCAACAGAAACTTGAAAAGAAAGCTCAGTGTTGGGATCATGTCTAATGTAGTACAAGACTATCATCTTGTCTCCATGTACATCTAGTGTCTGGGCCCACATAATCGCCATTATTACTATATACAATATGCTTCATGGCTAAGCTGAAAATAAAATAATTTTACAAAAGGGAGTGGTGAGTATTTCTATATAAAACACTCAATGAATGAACTAAATAAAACACTTCCGATAACTGAAATAATATTATTTCAAATAACAACAAAAATAATATAAAATTAATCAACATAAACAGTTTAACGATAACTGTAAATCAAGAGTCAAACAATGAATATTCATATCAAATGAATAAAGTCACATTGATTCCTTTAAACAATATAATAAAATCACAAATGACTCTTAATAACTATATATAATTAAATTATTGTCAATGTGGTGGATACCATTCAGTACATTGAAGGTTCGGGCCAAGTATGCATACCGTAATTATAAATTATATAAAGTAGCCTAAAAGGCTCATCACTATATCCCAGATACAGGAAATAACATGAGTTGTTATACCCTGGACACAGTCTTACATCTCATTGAACTCTGCCGTACCCCGGGTATGGTCTTACTTCAATCTTTTAATAGTCAAATACTTAAATCATTCAAATATCATCATTTTTTAAATCAATCTTGGTCACAACCAAGTAATACACTATAAACATATCTCAGTATTCAAATTCAGTTCAGACACAAGTTTTTCTTTTAAAATAGACTGAGAAAATGCTCAAAATTAGGGGCGCCGCCTGATCAGTGGAGGAGTGCCACCTGCAGCCATAGAGGTGCCGCCACCTTATCACAAAGGCTCATGCCTCTGTGCTCTAGAGGCGTCGCCTCTAGGGCCTAGATGGGCTGAGGCGTCGCCTCCTTACCAAAAATCAACATTTCAAATTCAAAATTTATAAAAAATATCCAAAATCAAATCAATTCAAACATTCAAAAATTCAATCAAACCAACAAAACAATTGAAGAAAATTATAGGGTTTTGAAGTAGGGAATCCACTCACCTATGTCATTGTTGCCTTTAACTCCTTCTCATTTCCTGCGTCACTCACTGGCTGGCAGACGAAACTCAGCTCAACTTTTTTTTATTTTTGTACTTCCTTGGCTTTATTTTTCCTATTACTTTTGATTGTCTGGTACCAAATGGTACTAAACCTACCTTACCTCCTTTACATGTGCAGAGGATGGGTGAGTCGTCCTCACCTTTCCTCTGCACATTGCACGTCCCCCAGAAATCATTACCTTTTTTTTATTTTAAATCAATTCTCTAATTTGAGAATTTAGGTGGTTACCGCCTAATAACACTTCAGTCCCCAAACTTAATTATTTTCAATTAAGTTCTTCAATCAAACTTATTTTTTATACAATTTAGTCCTAACTAAATATAGTATTAAATATTTGAGCATAAACCCGACAGTATTTGTGAATATCATTTTGCTCAAAGCAAGCAACACCATTGAATCTCCTATTGTTGCTTAATTATGTTTAAATTCACCTACCTTGGATACCTCACCTCACCCTTTCCTTACTTTTAAGTTCCTAATTCCCTTATATATTCCTCAATTGATCCTTCTTCTATACTCTTTAGTCCTCTTGTCTTTCATACTTTAGCTTTTTATTCAATATTTAATTTGCTTAATTTATTTTATTGTTTAGGCCCTACATCAACCACCGAAAACTCACTTTTTTTTTACTTCTACAGTTGATCACCACATTAGTATCCCCTCTTTAACTACTTGTAATTTATTTTACTTTTTAATTTATTTCTCAAATAATTTGAGGTACGAATATGATAACTAACCACAATAAAATTTACAAAATTAACCCCATTAATAATAGATTTTCACAAAGCTGAAATTTGAAAGAATTAAAATTAGGTGAAAAGAAAAAAAGTTCAAGCGAATTGATTTTTACTTGCAAGTCCCATGGATGTATCCTTCTTCTTCTTCTCTTTCTTCTGATGCTATGGGTGTTAATGAATTTTTACCAATTCATGAATTTTTTTGGTTATTTGGCAAAAGTGTATGTTGTGATGTTATTTGTTATTTTTTGGTTGCTAAAGGGTTATTGTGAGATTATTTTGATGTTATTTGTTATTTTTTAAATTGCTAAAGGTTGTTGTTTTGATGTTATTTGTTATTTTTTAGCTACTAAAGATTGTTGTCGTATTGTGTTGGGTTGTTTTGTTAGAAATTTTTAATGTTATATGTGAGATGTTATTAATTATGAGATGTTTTGTTTTATAAAAACATAGTGAATAAATATGGTTTAAGTTAATGTATAGGGAAGCTTAATTAATATTAAAAGTGATTATTTGTATTATGAGTTTGTATGCACCTTAGTGGGCCAGTATCTATTGAGACTAGTAATGGGGTTTTCCTTAGGGTTTTTTGTAAATAGGCTAGGTCCCCTCTCCATCCTTATATATATATTTTCTAATTTTGTCTTGTCCCATTGATAGCCACCTACGTGAATAAGGAGTGGAAAGGAACACCTAGTTTTTATAATTTCTCCATTCTAACTAAAGTTTCTTAATTATTCTGGATTAAGGTGATTATCATCATGAGCCAAGACACTAGTAGCATTCCAATTCCGTAAATAGGTATGCATATGCTTCCACAAATTTTTTTTATTTGCATTCTATGTTCACACACTAGATCCTTAAATTTTCTTACATGTGGTATCAGAGTATAAATCATATGTGAATTTAGAATCATGACATAATTAAGTGTTGTATTTAAATTAAATTATTTAGGTTAATAATTTGATTAATAATTAATTAAATTAATTAAATTAATATGGGTACATATGAGTTCATATGTTACGTGCTTTGTCCTTTGTGTATATATTCATCAAACTGAAAATTTTGTTATTTTGATTTGTTGGGCCAACTGCATTGAAGTGCGATTATACATGTATATTCATGGTTGTATGAGTATGCCTATTGTTTGCTATATTCTCCGCAAGTGCATGGATCACTCAAATAGTATAATAAGATATCGTCCCACAGAGATTATGATCTATCCACCTACCAATTTCACTCTAATTGTTCAAGGCTATAAAATTAATTGAATTATAAACTACAATCACTTAAACTAAAATGAAAATAAAAATCCTAATTGCAAAATTAATTAACCAATATATTACTAACCATTAGAAAATTAATTCACCTCACACTCATTAGTTAATTCCTCTCTCTTAATTCAATTATCCATGCAAATTCCGAGTCATCTTATGCCGTAATTAAATTCTCTCAAAGCCAATCAACCTGATTTTATAACCCTCAATCAAGATCTTATAACCCATTTCTCAGTGCAATCACAAACCCTAATTACTGGATGTAGGCGACGGGGTTCATCGCGCTCCCAAGTATTCGGCAACTACGGCACCGTGCAGCCTCAAGGCCCACTAAGAATACAACTTGGGCATTTTTACAGGCTTTAGTTAGATATGGAAGTCACCAGCCGGATAAAACTCAGGACACTTTTACAGCAACTAGATTCCATGGAGGAAGCCCAGCATCCAACTCAGAGATTGGGTCTGAAAACTGAGTATGAACTTTTGAATGGCCCACCCAACCATGCGATCGGCCTCCGGTTGTATTTTATATTTTATTATTTTTAATTATTTAATTATTCTTTGAATTACATATAAATGGCTGTTTTAATCCAAACGAATTCTAAAATTTTCAATTTAGTCCAAGTTTGTTTAATTAGTCCATTTTCATACAATTTAGTCCTTGATCCATTTATTTATACACCATTCACAATAAACACAATTCAAAACAATAATCATAATAGCAAAAATTAAAAACACATAAAGAAAGGAGGGAGGAGAAAATATTACAACCCTTTTTCATGCAATCAGATAGAAAATAATAAAATAATAAACTAAAAAATAATGGTTTGAATCATTATTTAATTCACACCGACAAATAAAAAATTTATAAGTCCCCAGAACACAAATCCTACAAAAGAAAATCCAAAAAATATTAGCAAATAAATAAAAGAAATAAAAATAAAATAAATAAACCACATGAAATTAGGCATCGCTTTAGTAAGGGAGCAATGCTTGATCATGCAACGGTCCTAAAATTTAAATTCTAAGTTTTAATTACAGAGGTAGCACCTCTGTGAGCAGAGGCAGAACCTCTACGAAGAGGTATCACCTCTACACCTTCTGTAAAATATCAGAACGTAAGAAAATAATAAATTCACAAAAATAGAGTCAATGTAGTCTCGAATTCAATATAAATTACTAATAAAAATGCACTGCAACCACAAATTAATAAATATGAGAATGATTAAAATTCAAAATTAAAATAGTAAAAAAAGAAAAATTATTGAAAAACAGAAGAGAAATTAGTTGGACCTCAGATTCTGATTTAGAATGCCCCTAACTCTAGGAGTATATGAATTCTGGACCTTTTTTCTTCTGCTCCTTCAGTTTTTTTTTAAAGATTTTTTCTTCTCCCCAAAAAATCCCCCTTTAGCAGAAATTAATCCCTCTATTTATAGAAGAATTAACTCTGCTTCAATGCCCCTTTTGCTTCCCTATTTTCTCCCTATGAATGTGGGGGAATCCTACATTCTGTAATTAATGCCTCATTTAATATTTTTTTTCTGGTCTGAACCATAGAGGCGGCACCTCACTGATAAAGCGCTGCCTCTGTAGTTTTTTCTGCAGTTCAAAACTGCAGAGGCGTCACTTCTTCACAGAGATGGCGCCTCTGTGAGGCGGGCCTATGGGCTTTCAGGCTGTAGGCTACTGTTTGGGTCTCGTTAGTTGGACCATGAGTTAAATGTGTTTTGGGCCTAGTTCTCTCTAATGGGTTTTGGGCTTTGATTTAGGCTGTGAATGAATTTAGGCTTCTCTCAAATGGTCTAAAATTGAATTTAGGCTTCTTTCAAATGGTCCAAAATTCAATTCCTTTACTATTTGGGCTTAGTTTCATTTTTTCATCAGTGGGCTTTTCTTCACAGGCTAGGCTAAACTATGTACCCATACTAGAATCATAAAATTTATCTTATAATCTTAAGGAATTTAATTAATTCAATTTATCTCTATTGTTGAAATAACTTAAACTTATATTTATAGTTCCATCAAAATTATCATCTCTCAATTCGTAACCTCAATTAGAATCATATTAATGTTGATCAGATACAAACATGCATTAAGCTCACTAAACATAATTTGTATGAATAAAGAATTTAATAGAAAGAGAAAATTAAATTAATTCATGTTCAGATCCTTAATCCCTGATGAATAAAAACCTAGCCTAACATACTTAAATTAAACTCGAAAGATAAGTAAAAAGAATCCATCACCAATTACAAGAAATTAAGAAGAATAAAAGAAATTCAATCTCTTGAAACCCCCAAATCTTCAATCTCCAATTTTGATCCTTGATAATGCCCTAATTAGTTCTTTTTCTCCTGCCAAAATCCTTCATAATATGACTTTTCTTTCCCTTTTTATATTTTTTCTTCGATTCCCCTTTAATAAGTGTGCAAAGAAGTCGATTTTATCTTAACTCTTACACATACATGGCCATGTCTAGTTGATACACGGGTGTGTCTTAACTATATTCAATCATCCAGACCATCACACGGCCATCTCTTGAGCCGTGTATAGAGTAGGCAAATATGGCAATGATGTACACAGCTTGATACACGAGTGTGTTCCGACCCTTGTTTAGGCTATCAAATTCTTCTAGTAGACTACACGGTCCATTATATGGTCGTATTCCAAGCCATGTTCAAAGGCCTCTTTTAGTTCAAATTACTACACGGGCAGGCACATGGCCAAGTCCTTGCCTGTGTCGACAATTCCTTCAAAATTCAACTCCAATCCTTCTGAATCCTTAATTTATCCATATATAACCTTAATTAATGACTCCAAATGAGTTATAGACACCTACAAAAGTAAAGCACATATAAAATAACCTATCTATAATACAAATTAACATATTTTAACTTAAAATTAACATAAATTAACCACTAAAACTTAACAAAATATACACTAATCGAATTCTCGCACACTTAAGTATTTGCTTGTCCTCAAGCAAAATTATTCACTCAACTCCTTATCACTAAAATGAACAAAATTCATTAACCACTTTCACTTACACATTTAACACATTCTCTAATTAATATAAATTTATAATTCAAAAAATAATAATAATAACTCGAAAGCAAAAGGATGTCCATTATTACCAAGTGAAGAGCCATTCCCTAACTCACAACCAAAATTTTCACAAATTAACACTTAAAATTGTAATCCATTATCTTTCACAAACTTTAAACATAAACCACTATTTTTACTTATTCACTTACCACTATTTTCATGAGTATGTTTTACGCTCCATCTCATTCGTTTTTTAATCAATTTTCCTTAGTAAGTGCATTTTATGCTCCTCTCACTCCCTTTCTTTTCATTTTTTTTATTTTATTTTACACTAGGCAAGTGCGTTTAACGCTCCATCTTACCCTTCCTTTCAACCAAACTCAACATATTATACCATTTCAAGCTTTAATTCATGAGTCTCAATTATGAAAAAGGCAATTAGTATTAGATTCATTAAAGATACAAAATCCCTCACTCTCAAATTATTACTTAAGCTTAAGAATTATAAGTGAAATATTAATTGGAGAATACACTAATTGTATAAGAAAACCAAATCAATTGAATTAAATTCATCATAGTGATAAATACAACTAAATACTTAAGCATGAAAAGAAAATTTTCAAATTACACACCCCACACTTAACCGAAACATTGTCCTCAATGTGTAAAAGTAAAATAACAAAGGAGAAAAAGAAATAATACTCCCCTGACATTAATCACCAATAGGAATCGGTGTATAGTAGGAATGCGTAATTAAAAGAAAATTAAAACTGAAACAAAACAAAACAAAACAAAAACATAAACGACATAAAAGCAAAATAGAATATGAAATCCATAAACATAAATATCCACAATGCATCAAAAAATAAAGAAATAATAATAATATCCATACATCAAATCCAAAACATAAAAACAAAAACTAAAAATAACTAATCAAGGTCATCCTTGCCATCATCACCCGCAAGCTCCTCATCCTCAACTGCAGTGGCAGACTCAGGCTCCATATGATTAGAAGAAGATGTAGAAAAGAAATTTGGTGCTGGAGGCATAGGAGGTGGCTATAATCCTCAGTCCATCGTCAAAGCAAAGATGCCCTACTGTACCCAATCCATTTGGGAATATAGATACTGAAGTATAACCTCATGGCATTGCTGAGTCCTACAGACCTCCGCTTATGGATCATCAACAGGAACAGAGGAAACCTCTGGTGCAGGGATGTCATGACCCTCAGCTACATCAGGGGCCTTATCAACAGGCAGTGTGCCATCGATTAACACATACTCATCTCCCCTCAACTTCACCAGCCTCATAGCACGAAATACATCCAAATCTAGGGCTATCATATGGCAACTACATGTCAAGTCTTTAAGGTTATTAAACACGCTTAGATTCCTAGCTAACCTAGTGATATAGCTACCCCTACACAGTGCACCGCACGACTTATTTGATATAGAGTTAAAATAAGTGGCAAAACTATTAGCTAGGTTACACAAATTCCTAGTCTCCAAGCATGATAAATAGAAAATATCTCACATAGTCACAATCCCCGTGCTCTCACGACGACAACAAATCTTATGAGCAATAATCCTGTGCAATACATGTGAAGTGAAACATGTGCTCTTAGACTTGGTAGGCTCGTAGTTATTTTAAAACCCCGGCTTAATATGATTATACCAAAAGGTGCATGCACGTGAACTAGAAAAGTGTACCAATAAGTTATAATAAAGAACAGTCTCAATATACGTGGCACTATGGATACCTAATGCAATACCAAATTATGAGATAGACATAAAAAAATCCTTACCACCCAACTTAAATTTAATCATATCTTCTTTACTATAATCAATATGTTATTTATTCATAGAGAATGATATAAGAAACTCAACATACAACTCATGGTAGTAAGGGTCCCTAATTGATATCATGTCCATCCATTTTCCATTATTCAATTTCCTATAAATATCCCTCCATAAACATAATTTTTCTAAGTACCCTTGAGTAGGAAACCTATTAGGTTCTATAGGTAATGAAAGAAGGGTGTTAACCTTTACCTGGATGCATCTTTCTATGAATCAGAGAAGGGGATGGAGAGAGGAAGCACCCAATGAAGAAGAACCGACTTGGAGAGGTGGATCCGCTTGAGGGATACGTAGGGGGCATGATGAAGTGGATAGGTTGCATTGTGCTCATTGCTTGATGCATTTTCTAAGTGGAGAAGACATAGTTGGGCATGTTGTTTAGAGACTGGCGTGTCTCGATAGAATTAAGGATTTAAAATGAACCATACGACATAGGACACGGGCATGTATTTGCCTGTATACCATTCTGCCTAAATATAGCATGCAAACACGGTCATGAGACATGAGCGTGTATCTGACTGTGTATCATTCTGTCCAAAATACCACATTCAAACACGGTCCTTAGACACGGGCATGTATCTGCCCGTGTATCATTCTGTCTGAAAACCTACAGTTAAACATAGGAAGCTACATGGGCATATGTGTGACCATGTACCTTACTGGTTGGAAATACATACTTAGACACGGGTAGGGATACGGGTGTATCATTACTTGTGTATCAAATTCTTGTGCTTTTGTTTTCTATTTTCTCAACTCTTTCAATCCTTATGCATTGGTGGACCTAAAAATGAAAACAAAAATACTAAAATAAAAGAAAAATTACCTATAAAAACTAATTAACAAAAAAATACATTAAAATTAAATAAATTTAGGTTGCCTCCCAATAAGCACTAATTTAAAGTCCTTAGCTTGACCTTAATCACCCCCAAAGTTAATTAGAATGAGAATTGGAATCAAAGGAAACAATTTCCTTATCTATTGCCCATAAACCTCCATAATAAGGTTTACATTATTAGCCATTAACCTTAAAATGCTCGCCTTTCCCATTCTCAAGCTCAAGAGTGGTATGAGGGAATGTTTGAACCACTTTGAACTGTACACTCCATCTAAACTTCAATTTTCCTAAAAATAAACAAAGTCATGAGTTAAATATCAACACTAAATCACCAATTTAAAAATCCTTCTTCATAATATACGCATCATGCCACTTCTTTATTTTCTCCTTAAAAATTTTGGCATTCTTATAAGCTTACAGGTGAATTTCATCGAGTTCGTTGAGTTGTAATAACCTCCTATCACCTACGGATTTCAAATCAAAATTTAGTATCTTAATGGCCTAATAAGCTCGATGTTCTAGTTCGATAGGGTAGATGACATGCCTTCCTAAACACCAACCTAAATAGCAATATGCCAATTGGTGTTTTGAATGTCATACGATAAGCCCATAATGCATCATCTAACTTCATAGCCCAATCCTTCCTTGAACTACTAACCGTCTACTCTATAATCTTTTTAAGCTCATGATTCGTTACCTCCACTTGTCCTTTTATTTAAGGATAATAAGGTGTTGCAATTTTATGATGCAAACATATTTCCTTAATAAGGACTCAAACTGATGGTTACAAAAATATGACCTCCATCACTAATAATAGCTTGTAGTACACCAAATCTCATTAATATTTTCTTAAGGAACTTTACCACTACCTTTTGCATCATTTATGGGTATTGTTAAAGCTTTTACCCATTTAGAAATATAATCCATTCCCATAAGGATGTATTGGTTCCTATAAGAAGAAGGAAAGGGTCCCATAAAATCTATACCCAAACATTAAAAAGCTCGACCTCTAGAATCGAAGTGAGAGGTAATTCCTGCCATTTTGAGATGTTTCCAACACGTTGGCAATGATCACAATGAAGGATAAATTTCCTAACATCCTTAAATAGTGTTGCCTAAAAGAAACTACTCTCTAACTCCTTAGTGCCTATTTTTGATGCTCCATAATGTTCTTTATACATCAAATCATGACAATGTGATAAAACATCAAAAACCTCTGAATCCAGAATGCACCTCTTAATCATACCATCTCCACAGATTTTGTAAAAGAAAAGTTCTTCCCATAAGTAATGCCTCACCTCATACAAAAACCTCTTCCTTTGTTGGTGCAATAAGTCCTCCGGTCACACTCCCCCAACTAAATAATTGGCAATGTCAGCATACCAAGGGGTTGCTATATGGTGTAGCTCCAAAAGGAACTTATCTAGAAAACTATCTCCAATGACCTGTGGTGCACTCTTATCTTCTTTTTTTAGATGTGATAAATGGTCAGCCACTAAATTTTTTGAGCCTTTCTTATCCTTAATCTCAAGGTCAAATTCCTGCAATAATAACACCCATCTCATAAGTCATGATTTGGCATCCTTTTTGGTAAGTAGATGTCGAATGACTGAATGGTCGGTGTAGATAATAATCTTTAAACTAAGGAGGTAGGAATGAAATTTATCTACAGCAAAAACCACCACCAACATCTCTTTCTGTTAATGTGCAACTAGTATAGTAGATCACATGTAGACGATTGTCCTTCTTTTGCCCCAAGATAGCTCCAATAGTGTAGTCACTGGTATCGCACATTATTTTGAATGGTAGAGACCAATCCGGTGGTGTAATGATGAGTGCCAATACCAATGCCTTCTTTAATCTATCGAAAGCACTCAAACACGCATCATTAAAGACAAATAGTGCATCCTTAATTTACAAATTAGTTAAAGGTTTGGTAATCAAAGAAAAATCCTTAATAAACTATCGATAAAAATCGGTATGCCTTAAAACCCCTCTAACTCCCTTGAGTGATATAGGTAGTGGCAACTTCTCAATGATCTATTTTTTTACCCGATCCACTTTGATTCCTTTGCTGAAAATTCTATGTCCTAAGACTATCCTTTCTTCTACTATAAAATGGCATTTCTCCCAATTGAGCACAATGTTAGTCTCTTCACAATGCTTTAACACTATGTCAAGGTTAGCTAAATACAAATCAAAAGAACCAACAAAAATAGAAAAATCATCCATTAAAACCTCTATAATGTCCTCAATTAAGTCTAAAAATATTGCCATTATGCAACGTTAAAAAGTAGCGGGTGTATTATATAACCCAAAAGGCATGCATCTATATACAAATGAGCCATAAAGGCATGTAAAAGTGGTTTTCTCTTGGTCCTCGAGATAGATTAAAATCTAATTATAATCCAAGTATCCATCAAGAAAATAATAATATACGTGACCCACTATTCTTTTTAACATTTGGTTAATAAAGGGAAGGGAAAAATGGTCATTCCTAGTGGCATTATTTAACTTCCTATAATCAATACACACTCTCCATCCATCTACCACTCTCTTATAAATTAATTTTTCCTTATCATTCTCTACCACTGTCATTCCACTCTTCTTTGGTACATAATGCACCTGCTAATCCACTCACAATTAGAAATAAGATAAATAATTTCTGCATCTAGTAGCCTCACTATCTCTTTCTTTACTACTTTCTTCATGTTTGGATTTAGCCTCCTTTGTCTCTCAGTTATGGGTTTATACCCATCCTCTATATGAATCCTATACATGACAATACATGGACTAATTCCCTTTATGTCTAAAATCTACCACCCCAATGCTCGAACTCGTTTCCTCACTACCTCACGCACCATCATCTTTTGCTCAACACTCAGTTTATTAGAAATTATGATAAGTAATGTGTTATCCTCACTTAAAAATGCATATCGCAAGTGATTGGGTAATGGTTTAAGTTCTAATTTAGGTGGTTTTTCAATTAATTGAGGTGTAGGATTGTCACTTCTCACTAAAAGCTCAGGTTTGGTGAATGTAGTACCATGATCTACCTCATCCTCTAACTCAATAGCTTTTCACTTCTCACCATCACTCTCATAAAGAGAAAAATTTTCCTGCTCAACACACTTACCTATTGACGCTATTTTCATGCATGTCTCATCATCTAAGGGATATTTTATGAGTTTAGACATAACAAACTCTACACTCTCATTCCCAACCCTCAAAGTTAGCTTACCTTCATGCACATCAATTAAAGCTCTACTGGTATTAAGGAAAGGATGACTTAAAATCAACGAACAAGTTCTATCCTCTTTAAAATCTAAAATAACAAAATCAACAGGGAAAATATACTTATCTACCTTTACTAGAACATCCTCCACTACTCTATCAAGTTTCTTAATCAAGTGATCAACTAATTGAAGGGTCATGTTGGTTGCCTTGACATCTCATAGTCTAAATTTTCTGAAAATAGACAAACATATTAAATTAATACTGGCACCTAAATTACATAAACATCTGGGAAACTCATTAGTCCCAACGATATAAGGAATATTAAAACTCTCTAGATCCTTCAATTTGGTAGGTAATTTCCTAGAGATGATCGAGCTACATGTCTCTCCTAATGGCATATTTCATTGTTATCCTAACTACGCTTATTGGTGATAATTTCCTTTTGAGAACTTAGCATATTTGGGCATTTAAACTAGTGCTTCTACCAATGGAATATTAATATGAAGTTTCTTTAAAATCTCTAGAAATTTGGTTGCTTCCTATTGAACTTTGGTGGTGGCCTCTTGTCATCCCTCTTTAGGTTATGTTTGTAGTTGTTTCTCAATATAACTGGTGTAGGAGGCTTTTTCTCTGGTGCTGAGAACCTCCTATGAAGCACTAGTCTCCAGTAGCTTATGAACCTGTTAGAATTCATATTGGAAGGTTGAACGACCTTCTCTTTTTCTCTGATTTTATTATTTAAATCTATATTGATCAGATCGATTAATACCACTAGAGCCTCCTTTTCTACTTTTATGTTTGCTTCCACCTTAGGGGTTGAGGAGAAGGTACACAGTCATCCTTTTCTTAGGGAGTTTGTATAGGACCCTGATGAAATGACATTTGGCCTACTTGGCCATTAGGAATTGCTATTTCATCAGATAGAATGTTGTCCCCCAAGCCTTGCACCTGGTTTTAAGGATTTGGTGGTTGCCCTTGAGGAACTTGTAAATTACGTAGGTGAAATACTGTCTGACCTTGGGGTAATAGTATTTGCCTTTATTGAATATTGGCCCCTGGGTCTTTTTCTTGTTGAACACCCTCATGTTTGCAAATTCCAAGCTCAGAACTTGGATTTTCCTTGTTACTACCATGAACCAGATCTTCATCATTAGGCTTAATAAGAGATGAATGTCTAATTTCTTTATGGGGTTGAATCATCATATTTGGAGATGTTTTCTTCAGGCAAGCCTCACCCAATTTAGTGAATGAGGATGTTATCTCCTACAAGGTCTGGTTAAACATAGCATTCATCCGAGCCAATGAATGAGAAGATGGTTTGCGCATCTAAGCCCTCAGTTGTAGTTGCAGTAGTATTAGAATTTTGGCTTAAATAGCCAAAAGTTGATGCCTCAGTCCAAGTTTGATCCTGAGGCACCCAACCTTTGTAAGCTTGTTGCATTTGAGCACTAGTTTATATGCATATTGGTCAGATTACTAACCTAGAAAGTTTATTCTCCATTTTTAAAGTTGAACATTCCATTGGAATGTGTCCCACTAAGCGTGCCAAAAGATTATTGGTGTAATTTTCAGCTAGACCAGATTTTTGAGCGTGCCAGGGGAGACTAATTCTTTAATTTGGTAATTACTGACTTTTTTCAGATGAATATGGATTGTCAAACACTTTTACCATACTTTATTTGAGTTCCAACGAATTTATAGCTTGTAATTAATGATGAACGGTAAAATATTTTGCTAAAGTAAATGATAATTTAGCTAAAGGTAATGATAAGTAAACTGGAGATAATGATAAATAAGTTTGGGGAAATATGAATTGAAAATTGCATTCAAAAGGCAGTGAGTACAAACTTGCTAGAGAAAAGCGTAAAATTGCTAAAAGTTAAAGAGATGGCTAATTAAAAATTGTTGAAGATTGATATTTGGATTGGTTGTTTGTTGATTGTTAATTGATGATTGTCTGACGTCATGTTGATTGTGATTGTTGATGTGTATTTTTTTGTGTCATGCTTCCTCCCCTTTTATAATCTACTAACTTCGTACAGAAGTTCAATTCCTTTAATTCTTCAATAATTCCCCCCATAAATTCTATAACCTTTGCATCTCTTGAATTACCTCCACAGCTCAACAGTCCCTTCATTAACTGTTCTGAATTTTTCTTTTTTCTTCACCAAGTCTTCAATTTTAGAGAAAAGGGTAATTTACTAACACCCCCCTGAGGTTTGTCCAAACTCACTACTCCGTCCTTTCATTTTCAAAAGTCAATTAAATACCCCCTCAAGTTTGATTCCATTAACTATTTTCCCCCTCCATTAAAAAACGACGTTAATTTAAATAAAAAGTCATAACTACCCTTAATATCTTATTAAATTTATAAATGATTCCATTGTTAACTTGTACTGTTAAATCTCTATCATTTGTAAAAAAAACTATCTATTTTTTCATCAAGTTTGAGCATGTTTCTCAGCTCGCTCGCCCTGGTCTATTGACAATTCTCCTCATACCTATTTTCCTTCGACCAACTTAGGTAAGCACCCACTTACGGCACATTCAGAGCGCTCCAAGCAGATTCAGCTCTTAAAACTAAACACACCCAAAGATTCAATAACTTATTTGAACAGGAAGCATTTAAGAGAAAATAAGAATCCATGAAATTTAATCATTTCTTGACAAATGAGTCCTCTGCAAGATCAATGGCCCGAGCCAGACCTGCAGCTTTGTTCTCACACTCTCTCTGCTCATTAGTAGGATCGCCGTCAGCCACAATTCTCACTCTAATAACAATAGAGAATCAAATTTAATCAATTTTAAAAAAAATCAAACTCATAAATTAAAATTACTAGAAATGAAAAAAACTAAATTCATTCTCAAAAAAAATTACATTCAATTTCTTTACCTAAATATTTGCAAATCTCAATCCCTAAAAACACAAAACACTAATAAAAATAACAAAAAAGAAAAATCAAAAAATATTTATCAAGAACTACTAATATAAAAGCATACAAACAAGATCATATATTTATTTTCTTCAAAATATCTACTACCACAAGGAATAAAAAATCCACAAAACTCAAATATCATTTGGCATAAACAAGAAGCAAAATCGCAGCTTTTGTTCTTAATAAACAGCAGTAGTGAGCAAGTGGCGGCAGCGGGCAAGAGGTGACAGCGCATAGGCGGCGGCAACGAGCAAACGACAATAACGAGCGGCAGCAGTCGACAGTGGACGGCGGTAGCGAGCGGTAGCAGTCGACAGTGAGCGGCAGCAATGGGCGACGGGTGAGAAGAAGATGACAATTGCAAGTAGGTGAAGATGGGCTTGAGAGTGGGAGAGAAGGAGTGTAGATGAGAAGAAGATGGAGTTTGGGTGTTGGGTGAGAAAGAGAGAGAGTGAGGGAGTATGAATGAGAAGAGTGCTTTTTTAGGGTTAAGGGCATTTATGGAATATCATATAATTATTGATATTTTAATATTAATTATTTTCTTTAGTTAAAAGAATATTCCAAAAATTAACAGTATATTCTAATTTTTTTTGTCATAAGGGGAAAATAGTTGACGGAATCAAATCTGATGGGGTATTCAATTGACTTTTGAAAATGAAGGGACAGAGTAGTGAGTTTGGACAAACCTCAGGGGGGTGTTAGTAAAAAACCCTAGAGAAAATTCTAAAAAATCAGCTTAATTTTTTATTTTTCCAGTAACTTCTAGAAGATTCACGTGCTCTTTAGCTCTTTAGTTTTTAATTTTTAATTTCCCCAAGCTCTTCCTGTAACATGAATCTTTTTCCCCAAGCACAAAATCTATAAATTTTATGAGTTGGGCTTTTTAATGTATTAATGGGCCAAAAGTTTATATTTGGGCTCAAACACTACTTTTTTTTTCTCTTTCATTTTATTATGGTTGGATAAGTTTGGACTATATAAAAGAAACAACTGTTGTGTGTGATGGCTATGCATATGGATTAATCCATGATCTCACAATATTCTCCATTATTGAATGATTTATTCCCTTAAACCTTTTAGTACGTAGGCACTGTTGGTAACAATACATTATTAAATACACATACGTATTATGTTTCTACTTACAACTACCAAAAACTTTATAGTTAGTTTATTAAATGTAGTTTGTGAATAATAAATATTTTAGATATGTAATTAAATTGTTCAAGATCTATGTGTTGACACATATATTAAATAAAAGAGACATATTTGTGTTTATGTATCTTATATGTGTATTTTTAATATATATATTTATGTTTAATATACATTATTATTGCAAGTCTTTTAAGAAAATCTCTAATTAAAATAATTTTATGAGTTAAAGTGAGTATTACTACCAAAGTGGGACATTCATTAAAATTTGTAAAATTTATTTTAATTTTTGTGAAGAGATAATTTTAGATTATTGTATATAATGACCTGCTCAATGGGGTTATTATATGCTTTAATTAGAAATTGTGCATGAGATGGAGTATTTCATGTTAAGAGGTGTTTTAGTGTAGAGAATCTATCTACCCAAAGGCGATAGTTTTTCGAAAGCTATTGTATTCTCATTTGTGGGCTCCATATTAAAAATTCTGTTACATGTGTATTATGCCCAAAGGAGAATACATAGTAATGTCAAAATTTTTATTTTATTTTATTTATGATTGTAAGCTAAAAAATTAACCCATATATTAATACATGTTTATATCTTTCTTAAACAGTTTCTATGAGTATGAACATCACTAGTATTACTATTGAGATGTTGACTAGTACAAACTTTGAGAAATAGAAAGAGGAAATTTTATTTGCTCTAGCTATGGGGATATAGATTTTTCTTTATATGAAGCAAAGCTAAATGAGCCTAATGATCAAATTACTGATGAGGAAAAAGGGTTGTATGCTAGGTAGGAGAAGTCTAATCATTTTGGTCTCACGGGTATGAGAAGAGCTATTCCTGAGCACCTAAAAAGTGGATTACCCGATGATACCAATGTGAGAGATTTTCTTGCTGCTATAGAACAAAGGTACTTTATATCTTAAAAGGTAGAGGCTGAGACCATTATGAGTCAGCTAACTAATATGAAGTACAATAATATTGGGAGTGTGTAAGATTATATCCTTAATATAGCTCACATTAAAAATAAACTTAAGGGTCTTAAGCTTATTTATCTAATGATTTTATTATCCACCTTGCCCTTAATTCTTTGCCTCCTGATTTTAGCCAAATAAAAATTGCTTATAACACTCAAAATGCTACTTGGAATGTTAATAACTTTATAGCTAAATGTGATGTTGAGTAGAAAAAATTAAGAAAGAAAAAAGGGGAGGTTTCTTAACCTCAACCTAGCCCTAATCCTTCTAACCTTAACCATAATCCTAAGAATATAGGTCTAAGAGTAAACATATTCATTATGCTCCTAAGAAAACTCAAAATTTTAAAAGGCATGATTATAGTCAGGCTAAGAAGGTGGGAGGTTATGATGCTGTCTAAAATAATAAGGTCAAATGGTTTTTTTTGCCATAAGGATGGTCATAACAAAAGTGGGTGGTATAGGTTCACAGCTTGGTTAGAGAAAAATTACAAACAAGAACTTAAACCTTTTGCTTTTGTTTACTTGGAATCTAATATGATAGACGTACTACTAAATTCTTAGTGGCTTGATAGTGGAGCAACTATTAATATTATTGTTACCTTGTAGGGGTTCATAAGTAAAAGAAAATTAAATGGGCATTAGACTAAGCTAAGAATTAGGAATGATGCTGAAGTTAATGTTGAGACAATAGGAGTAGCTACTTTAAAATTAGAATTTAATTTTTTTAGCTTATTTTATAAAATGTTTTTTATGTTCCTTCTTTTAGGAGAAATTTGGTTTCTGTTTTAGTTATGGACAAGATTGGATATTGATTTAATATTTTTAATGGCAAAGTTAATATTTTCTTGAATTCTAAATTGATTGGTTATTGTATTTTGTCTAATAATTTTGTTTCAATTGTCTTTAGATTCAAGTATTGATGAGACAAATGTTATATCTAAGAGACCTTTAATTAAAGAAAGATTAATTAAGTTATAGCATAAGCATTTAAGTCACATATCTAAAGAAAGAGTTGAAAGGTCAATTAAGGAAAATATTCTTTCTTCACTTGATTTTTGAGACCTAGATACTTATGTGGATTGCATTAGGGGTAAATTGACCAAAATAAAGAAGAAAAGTGTTAATAGAAGTTTAAATGTTTTAGAGATCATTCACTTAGATATAAGTGGACTTTTTTCACCTACTATTTGTGGTAATAAATATTTTTACACATTTATTGATGACTTTTCTAGATATGGTTATATTTTCTTAATTAAAGAAAAATATGATGTGTTTGAAAATTTTAAAATTTTCAAAATTTAAGCTGAAAAACATATAGGAAAAGTTATCAAAATTATAAAGTTTGATCATAGGGGTGAATATTCTGGTAAGCATGATGAGATAGGATAATATATAAGACACTTTGGTAAATATTTACAAGAATGTAGGATAATTATCCAATATACCATGCCTGGTAATCCTAAACAAAATGGTATGTCTAAGAGGCATAATCGTACTCTTAAATATATTATGAGGAGCATAATGAGTGGGTCTAACTTGCCTAACCTTTTTTTGGGGTGAAGCCATTAAAACTGTCATGTATATCCTAAATCATGTTCCCAGTAAATATGTTTCCAAAATCCTTTTAAACTATGTATAAATATAAAATCTAGTTTAAACCATTTTCGTGTTTGGGTTACCCTGCTGAGGTGAGAATTTACAATCATGATGAGAAAAATTAAATCCTAAAATCATTTGTGTTACTTTATAGGGTACCTAGGCCACTCTAAAGGATATAAGTTATACCCGTCCCACATGTGGTGTGAGAATTGTGGAATCTATAACTGCTAAATTTTTGAAGTTTGATATTGCTGATGCTATTTGTTATCAACTAATTTTAGAAGATGTATATGATGATCATATATTTATGTCTTTACTTATTATAGTGCCTAATAAGACTATAAATGACCAGTATATAGGTACAAATGCTCTTCATATCCCTTTTGTTAATCTTATTCTTATTGTTGATCCTCTATAACCATAAGTAGTTAAAGAGTTACCTATATGAAGGTCTATTAGGGAAATAAAATCTACTATTTCTGATAATTATGATGTGGGTCATATTCTGGATCTAGAGACTTATAAAGAGGTTGCTACTAGTGGTGATTCAAAATTATAGATTGAAGCAATGAAAGATAAGATGACTTTTATGGCTTCTAATGGGGTGTAGAAATTGACAGAACTTCCATCCAAATGTAAATTTATTGGATGTAAGTGGGTATTCAAGACTAAGAAGGAAAGATTGAGAGGTTTAAAGTAAGATTAGTGGTGAAAGGATTTATTCAAAGACAAGGTATTGATTATAATGAGACCTTCTCACTAATGTCGTGTAAGAATTTCTTTAGGATCATTATGGCATTGGTAGCTTCACTTTAATTCAGAGCTTCATCAAATGGATATTAAAAATAATATATTTTAATGGCAATCTTAATGAAGAGGTTTATATATTGCAACCTGAAGGCTTTGAAGAAAGGAAAAAGAAACATTTGGTATTCTAATGTTTATTTATGGACTTAAACAAGCTCCTTGCCAAAAGTATCTTAAATTTGATAAAGTTGTGACTTCATTTGATTTTATGGAGAATAAGGTAGACCAATGCATTTATCTTAAATTCAGTATGAGTAAATTTATATTCCTTATTCATTTTATTGAAGATATCTTATTGGCTAGTAGTGATTTAAGTTTATTGAATAGACTAAACTTTTACTTTTTAAGACTTTTGATATGAAAGATCTTAGAGAGGTATCTTTATTTTGAGAATTAAAATTTATTATGATAGATCTCGTAATTTATTAGGTCTTTCTCAAAAGCCCTATATTGATTGTGTGCTTACTAGATTTAATATGCAAAATTATAAGGGAGGTGATGTTTCCATGATGAAAGGAGATAAAGTGAGTAAGGAACAATGTCCTAAAACTGAACTTTAAAAAAACTCTATGAGTATAGTTCATTATGCCAATGCTGTTGGTAACTTAATATAAGCACAAGTATGTACAAGACGAAATCTTACTTTTATTATTAGTGTTCTTGGTTATTATCTCTCTAATCCTTGGTTAGATCATTAGGTGACTGTTAAGAAAGTGATAGGATATTTGCAAAAAATAAAAGATTATATGCTAGTTTACAAACGAGTTGATAGTCTTAATATAGTTAGATACTCGAATTCTGATTTTGCAAACTACAAGGATGATTTGAAATTCACTTCTGAATATATTTTTACATTAGTTGGTGGAGTTATTTTATGGAAAAGTGTTAAACAAACACTTACTACTTTTTCTACTATACAAGCTGAATTTGTTGCTTGTTATGGGGCTACAATGCAAACTTTGTGATTGAAGTTCTTTATTTTAGGACTTCTTATGGTAGATTCCATCACCAGACCAATTTAAATTTATTGTGATAATAGTATTGTTGTATTCTTTTTAAAGAATAATAAAGGTTCAAGTGATTCTAAACATTTGGAGTTCAAGTATCTCACTGTTAGAAATTTGGTACGAAAGGGGGACATTGAGATTGATCATGTCAATATTGTTAACGATAGCTAACCCATTAACTAAGGCTGTAAGGCCTATAATCTTACAAAGATATGTAGGCAATATGGGTATTTTTGAGTCATTTGATGTACTTAGTGGGAGTTTGACAAATATGATCAAACATTTACTTTGAGCAATTTCATATTTTAAGATATTTCCATAAAATAATTATCATATATTTATGTTTGTGTATTTGTGTTATGGAAATATTCATTTTTATATGAAATTTATGTGTATTTTGTATTTTATTTTTGATCATGATCTTTGATTACTATGCAAGTGTTTCCATTTATGTTTTCAAAAACAATTGGCTTTGCAAAGTTTTTGGATTTCTCCTACTCTTGTAAGCATGTGCATATTTAAAGAGAAATTATTTTTAGGCCTGACATTGAAAATAGTAATTGATCACATTTAGGGTATTATTTTCTTTGATACACTTTCATATCGAAATTCATTTCATTTAATCTATTTATATTCATAATCATGGATTGGCTTTGTGTCAATAAAGGGTATGATTACCACCATCATTCGATATACATGTTTTAATGTGAACAAACTTTTTATAAGGTGCATTTTCCTTAAACTCTATGTTCTTAAAAAATTTTTGGCCACATTTGTATTTATTGTTCAGTTTGACTTTATTTTATAAAATTTGTAAAATTAAAATTATTAAAAACTCACAATTTATATTAACCAAGTGGGAGAATGTTAAAATTTTTTAATATTATATATAGGTTGCTATTAATTATGAGATGTTTTATTTTACAAAAACAAACTGAACAAATATGGTTTAAGTTAATGTGTGAGGAAGCCAATTAATATTAAAAGTGATCATTTTATGTTATAGGCTTTTGTGCACCTTAGTAGGTCAGTATGGTTAGGTAGTAAGTGTATGCCTAATTCTAATGAGATCAGTAATGGGGTGGTCCTTAGGGTTTTTTATAAACATATTAGATCCCCTCTCCATCCTTATATATATATATATATATTCTAGTTTTGGCTTGCCCCATTGATAGCCACCTACGTGAATAAAGATTGAAGAGAAAAATCTAGTTTTCATAATTTCTCTGTTCTAACTAAATTTTCTTAATTATTTTAGATTGAGGAGATTATCATCATGAGTCAAGACACTACTAGCATTCTAATTATGCAAATAGGTATGCATATGCTTCTGCAAATTATTTTTATTTGTATTTTAAATTCACACACTAGATCCTTAAATTTTCTTACATATTTTTCCTATTTTATGTTTATTTTTTAGTTTTTGTGAGGTTGTTTTATAGTTGTTTGTTATTTTCTAATTGTTAAATAGTTGCTTTTTTATTTTTTTGGATTGATATTGCTATTTTCTAGTTGTTAAAGAGTTGTTGTAAGGTTTTTTTTAATATTATTTGTTATTTTTTTAGTTGGTGAATGATTGTTGTCAAGTTGTTCTTTGGTTGTTGTTACTGTTTTAAGGGTGTTTTATAGTTTTTTGAGGTTGTTGTATGGTCTATAGCTATTGTTGGTGGTAGGGGTGAGCACGGATCGGAGAAATCCGGAAAAAAAAAAATCTTTAGTATCGTACCAAATTTTAAGGATTTTAAAAATAAAATCTCCAGTACCAATACCATTTTTTGGTACGGTTCGGTACAGGGATACCGTGTCATACCAGTTTTTCGGTACAGGAATTCGGTTCTTTCGGAATGAATCGGTACGGTTTGGGAATTCAGGAATTTATATTATTGATTAAATTTATATTTATTAGCAACAATTAAATAAAAAAAAAATTTACTTTGGAACCCAATACAAAAAATAATGAATAATACTAACTAATAAATAAATTAATAAACTTGAATTAAAATGTCATAAGTATATATATATATATATATATATAAGGAATGCATGAAAGGAAAATTCCATTACATATAATTCAACATTTTAACTATCATTTTATAGTTACTCATTGATAATAGATTAATATTACTCACTGATAATCTATGGTTAACAATAAATATATTTTTTTTTTGTAAAGAAGTTCAATATATAAAAGAGTGGACTAGAATAATTCATTTCATATTTAGTTAGGGATTGGTTGACAATAATTCATTTCATACTCAGTTGTACTTGATATTAACACTACTTTACATCAAAACTATATAATCTTATATTATGAATATGTAATTTCTATTATACTTAGTAATTTTAATTTTTTTTAATTAATACTTAATATTAAACTAATATTATACATATTTAATTAATCTTATAATTAGACTTAATAAAAAATTAATTTATATCAATTAGGTTAAATGAGTTATATAAGATTATATGCAAAATTACGTAGTTTTTTTTATTAAACTACATAGTTTTGAAATTGTTTATAATTTAGTAGTTAATTGATACTTAGTATTATATATTAATACAAGTATTAGTTTACAAAAACCATTCACTAAATATTTTAGCTATAATTGATACTCAATAATTGGTAATCTTATGGTAACCTTAGTAGTTAATTGATACTTACTATTTCTTATTTAATAATCTTATACTTAACTATTTTATGTTATATGTTAAAACTACGTAGTTTTGATATGAAATTATGTAATTTTATAATGATATTACTTAACATTAAAGTATAATTTATAATTTAAGTTTTTTTATTTACTCAATATTAGATTAGTAGTACACAATATATAATTAATATAAATTATAGTGGTTATTAATAATAATATAAATATATACATATATATACATATATATTTAAACTTAATAGTAGAATTATATATACTAATGACTAAAACTATGCACATAGTTCATTGTGTATTGATAAATGATAATATTAAATTATCTAGATTATCTATTTTGATGATATTAAATTATCAATACTAATTTACGTCAAATTTATGTAAGTTCTTAATATTGATTTTAATGCATGTTAATTTATATAACTTTAATACTTTCATTATGTTTATTTACTTAATATTAAATTAAATATTGTATAACACTACTAGAATGCAATGATTTACCGACGGAAATTAGCGACGGACAGTTTTCCGTCGCTAATTCCCGACGGATGACTAAATTACCGACGGATATAATTTCCGTCGGTAAAATCTACCAAAAATTTTGCGCAAAAAATTAGCGCGCTAATTACCGATGGAATTAGCGACGGATTTTGATATCCGTCGCTAATTAGCGACGGATTAATTATCCGTCGCTAATTTTAGCGACGGATGCTTAATCCGTCTCTAATTTTGGTGAAATTATTAAAAAA
>CATIWO010404433.1:0-13256 GCA_949673435.1 Macaranga tanarius
ATATTTAAAATGTAAAATTATTAAAGTATACATATTAAAATAAAACTTAAAAATAAAATTTATAAGGAAGATAGTGATATTTATTAGATATAATATATTTAATATAATGCAACAATAAGATATATAGTTATTATTAATTTGCTAAATATTAATTTCAAATATATAAGCTAAAAATTAAATTATATAATTTTAGTTAAAACTACATAGTTTTATAACACAAATAAAAATAATAAAGAATAGCAATGGATTAAAACTACATAGTTTTGCATTATATATATATATATATATATATATTTGTGTCATTGTGTGCTTGTGTGAGTATGTATATTTCAAAAATTTTACAAATAGTTATTATCTTAAATTTTTTTATGATGTATTATAAATTATAATGTTGATAATCAATTATTGATAAGTTTGATGTATTATAAAATTGTACTATTATAATCATCTTATATTATATGTTCAAATTATAATCATTTTACTTTATATGTTTAAAATGTAAAATTATTAAAGTATAAATATTCAAATAGAACTTAAAAATAAAATTTATAAGGAAGATAATACTATATATTAGATATAATATATTTAATATAATGCAACAATAATATATATAGTTATTATTAATTTGTTAAATATTAATTTCAAATATATAAACTAAAAATTAAATTATATAATTTCAGTTAAAACTATATAGTTTTAGCAAAAACTCTGTAGTTTTATAATAAAAATAAAAATTAGAAAGGATAGAATGGATTAAAACTACATAGTTTTGATCAAAACTACGAAGTTTTGCATTATAATTCTAGGGTATATATATATATATATATATATATATATATATATATATATGGTATTAACAATTATCTATATATCACTATATAATGTAAATTAGTATAATATATATAGTCTTAGTATATAATATCACTACTAAGTATTATATAGATTTAACTTATGAACCTATTATTTATAAGATTACTAATTATTAAGTATTAATTAAATACTAAGATTACTAACTACTAGGGCTAGCATATGTTAAATAAACTTTAATTAGTATTAGTATTTAGTATTTTATTTATTTTTTGAGATCAATATCATATTTTATATAATTATTATTATTTGAATAATAGCATATGTTACATACTAGTAACTAGTCCAACTTATTATTTGTCAAAAACTATTTATTAGGATAATAGTTTCATGTAAACTATATCTAATAAATTAAATAAACTTGCATATTAGTCATATTTTTTTATAATATCTTGAATATATAAATAGATTAAAGAAATTTATACAGCAGTTTATTTATATCTCATATTTTTAATTTATAAATTGAATAAAAGCTTAAGTGATATTCTTTCATATCCATTATATATATACTTGCTAGATATTGTCAATTGTATTAATATATATATATTTATGCTTGAACTTAATATGTATTAATATTACTATTATGTACAATAGAATTATATAAATATGAACCTATTAACTATGAAATTAACATTTACAAAAAATTTTGCGAACCTATTAACTATGAAATTACTAAATTTAATTCATGAACCTACTGTTATAAAAGTAATTTAATATTATTATATAATACTAATTTAGTGTCAACTAAATATAAGATTAATTCAAATTTACTATTAAATAAATATGATTTAAATTATAGATTAAATTTATTTTATATAATTTTATTGTAAATTTATATAATTTTGAGTAATTTATAAGCAAAACTACGTAGTTTTGCCTTGAAACTATGTAGTTTTGATATAATTCTATCTAACTCTATCTAACCTTATCAGTCATTTAACCTAAAATCCCTTCTTCTCTTCACTTTCACACCTACCGCCGCCCCCTCTCTCAACCCATTCCAACCTCAGTTGCTGTTTCTTCTTTAAGCAGCGCCATCATCAACTTCTTCTTCTTCTTGAAGTAGCAGTATCACCGTCAGCAGCACCATCACCGTCTTTAGCTTCTTCTTCTTTCAACCACTTCCATCACTAGCTCTGCTTACTGCTCCTCCAGCTTACGTTCCTGCTCCATCTCCTCCTCTAGTGGTTAGCCTTGAGTCCACCTACTCCTCCTCCTTCTTCTTCTTTCTTCTGCTTTTCCTTTTATTTCTTGTTTTTTTTTCTTTTTTTTTCTTATTTTCCTTCTTTGTAATCAAATAAAGATTTTAATTTTAATTTTTATTAGTTATTATATTTTTTGGAGTTTTATTTATTAGTTATTATACACATAATAATACCATCACCGGCAACGATGCGAACTCATCTCCGTCTCCTTCACCGGTGGTCTTGTTGTGTGCTACTGCTGTGATTTTTTGTTGTTAGTTTATGTATAAATTTGTTATGTGCTGCTGCTGCAATTTGGTGCTTATGGGTTTTTGGTTCATGATTTATGTCTTTGTGTTTTAGTTCCCTATATTCGGTGTTTGTATTTTTTATCTGCTATCTATCTTTTCCTTCTTATGTTGATCTATCTTTTTATCTACTATCTATCTATCTATTATGGTTAATCCCTATTTCATTCGTGTTTAAGTTAGTATTACTGTTATATTACATATTAAACAAATAATCAAATTTTATATTTATGCATTCTGTTATATATGCAGTAACTTAACTTTTCACATTTTCTTATATTTGTGCATTCTATTACATATGCACAAATTTCACAAGTAATATTCTTATGAGTTTGTGTTTATTGTTTATTTTGTTTCTTCTTGGCATTGTAGAAATTGTTTAATCAACATCCCATAAAGAACCCATCTACGGAAATACTAATCAGAAGTTGTGTTTTTTTTCCAATTGTGGAACCTATTGCTGCTTATTGATGCTTTGGCTGTTGTTGCCACGGTTGATGAGTTAGTCCCCTATCAGGTACTTGCTTTGTTTCTTAATACTAGAAAGTCTTTGAGGCTACTATTTCTGTTTCAACTTTTGTAAAAAATGTTAATTTTATCTTGTTAACCTCTAATTATTTTTTAATTATTAATTAGTATTTGTGAAGTATAAAATTCTGAACACTGTAAGTATATACTACATAAACATTTTATTTGCAAGTTGGCAATATTAAAGCTGTTTATTGTGACTCTGTGAAGTTTATTTCTTTACTTGATAGGAATCATGTTTCATAAATGCAAACATTTTGTTTGCAAGTTGTAAACAACAAAGCTGTTCTTTGTGTAAACATTTTGTTTACATTTGACTACATATACTTTGTGTCACAAATGTAATGTTCAGGGCTTATATTAGTGTTTTCTTAGTTTACTAAGTTACTTATTGTTAATCTTTTTTGAATTGGAAAGTGTAAAAATATTTGTATTTGAAATTTGAGGCATTTTGTATTATATCTGTTTTAATCTGTTTTATATCGAAATGCAGAATCTAAAATTTATTGTCTAAATAAACTTGATATATTTTTTTCCAAATCTCTGGAATAAACATGCTCTATAATGTGTTCGAATGAACTTTATCCATGGTGCTTTTTGCTTTGCAGGACTTAAAGTGCTTTGTTTACTCTCTCATTTCACTTCACTAGTCTAACGGAGACTATTTAATTAATGTTGAAGACCTATGATTTTTGTTTATAGGGATTGAAAATTTGAATGACTTTTGATAGTTTTATTATTTTTGAGTGGATTTTTTTAGTATTGTATGGATTTATTTTGTGAATTGGAATTTTTTTTGAACTGATTATTTATTAGAATTGGCAATAGTTTAAGCATGAATTTTTAAATAACAAATAAGTAATATAATCTCTGAATTTTGGTTTCGCTTCGGACCGATTTGAAATCTCATTTTCTCCAAATCTCCGTCCTGACTTACTTTGATTTTTTAGAGAGTAGAGATTTTAATTTTCGGGGTCGGGGTCCAGGTCCGGAGAACTATTTTTTGAAATCTTTGACGTTTGGGTTGGGTCCGGAGAATTCAAGTTGGGCATTTTGCTAGATCATGCCCGAATTTTGGATATCAGCAAGCTTACTCTCAACGTTCCTCAGCCACAATTATGCATCCTGTGCAGCAGGTGCATCCTCAGTTTCATGCACCAATATATCCTAAGTAGAGTGGTACTCAGGTTTTGGGCTAGCAAGGTTGTGGTTCAATAGGTAGACCTGGTGGAAGATTTGGTGGTAGAGGATTTGCATAACCATCCACATCTCAGCAGCGAGGCTGAGGACATGCTAGAGTTTTTACTCTTACCCCATAGGATACACATGCTTCTAATGCGGTTATTGTAGGTACTCTACTAGTATGTTACTTTGATGTTAGAGTCTTATTTAATCCTGGTGCATCACATCCCTTTGTATCTCCTATTTTTACTTTAAAGATGGGGTGGCAACTGTCAAGATTGATGGTTCCATTATCTGTGGCAACTCCTCTTAGTGATGAGTTGGAAACAAATATAATTTTTTCATCTCATTCAGTGTTAGTGGAAGGTCGAGAGTTGATGGCAGACCTAATACTTTTGGATGTTATTGATTTTGATGTGATTTTAGAATTGGATTGGCTAGCCCAACATTATGCTATGCTAGATTGCCAAAAGAAAACGTGATTTTTAAAATTCTGACTGATATGGAATTTCAATTCCAAGGTGATAAAAGTTCAATATCCTAGACTCTTATCTCCACAATCACTGCGAGAAGGATGCTTAGAAGAGGGTGTTAAGGGTATTTGGCGATTGTCAAGGACACATAATATGAAAAAGGTGCAATAGAGAAGGTGATAGTAGTATATGCATTTTTAGACATTTTTCTTAAGGAGCTGCAGGGACTACCACTACAAAGAAAGATAGAGTTTTGCATAGATGTTGTGTCTGGAAAATATCCTATCTCCATGTCATCTTATAGAGTGGCACCGGTAGAATTGAAAGAACTTATTGAATAATTAACAATGGTTTTATTAGAACTAGTACATCTCCTTGGAGTGCATCAGTATTTTTTTGTAAAGAAAAAAGATGGCAGTCTTCGACTTTGTATCGACTATAGGCAGTTGAATAAAGTCACTATCAAGAATAAGTATCCTCTATTAAGGATTAATGACTTGTTTGATCAATTGTAAGAAGTGCAATGTTTCTCCAAGATTGATTTAAGATCGGGGTATCATCAGTTGGGAATTAGAAGTGGAGATATACCCAAAATAACATTTCAGATAAGATATGGCCATTATGAGTTTTTGGTGATGTCCTTCGGCTTGACGAATGCCCCAATAACTTTGATTGATTTGATGGATTAGGTGTTTAGGCCATTTTTGGACCAATTTATAATAGTGTTCATTGATGACATCTTGGTATATTCTAAGAGTATAGAGGAACATACTATGCATTTAAGAATGGTGTTACAGACTTTGAGAGAGCATCAGTTTTATACTAAGTTCTTGAAGTGTGAATTTTAGTTGGATTAAGTGGCATTCTTGGGACATGTGGTGTCCAAGGATAGTATTCAAGTGGATCCAAAGAAGATAGAAGCCATTAGAGAGTGTCTAAGACCCGCAAATGTCATAAAAGTGAGAAGTGTTTTGGGCTTAGCTAGTTATTATAGGAGATTTATAAAAGATTTCTAGAATTATAGCACCTTTAACAAGGTTGACCTAGAAGAATGCTAAGTTTGTCTAGACAGATAAATGTGAAGAGCATTTTCAACTACTAAAGGATGCTTTAACATTAGCTCTATTATTGACCTTACCCTCAGAAAATGAAAGTTATACAGTCTATTGTGATGCTTCTCGAGTGGGCAAAATTTAGGTATGACAACAAAGATATAAGCTCAACTCTAACAAAAAGGTAACAGAAGTAAGATTAAGAATTTTTACTCATTTATTCTCAACTCAAGAATTATACATTTTTTAAGTATTAGTAACCCTTCATTAATCAATAAAAATAAATATTGACACTAATATGCTCAAGCCTTAGCTTATTGATGTATTTTCATTGTATAATTTTTAAAAATTTTCAAATCTATGTTTCATGAGAATATGTACAAATATTCGATTATATTTTTCCTAATAAAACAATTAATCTAATATTTTATATTAGAAACAATTATTTCATAATTACCATTATAAACCAACTAAATATTCATAATATTGACGGTAAGAGTAAGTTATACCATTATTTGAAGCAAATCATCTTTGTTTACAATCCACCCAAGTGTTCTTACTTTCAACTTAAGAGCATGAAATTTGTAATGCTTACAAGCTTATATTTAATATTTGGAGCAATATATTTTTAATGTATGGAGCATATCACATTATGTACAAGTCATACTTAGCATATGAGTGTATCACATTAACATTTGGAGCTTATCATATCTATGTTTAGAGCATATCATAACATGAATAAGTAGGTATTAATATGGCTAATACTCACACAACATCAAAGGCCCAAAAAGTCAATATGTATATGGCAACTCCTAAGAGCATTACTTGGATTTACCCTAAAATCATCACAAGATTTATCTCAAAGATAATATAATTAATACCATGACCATAAATCATAACTCATTTCTCATATAGAACAACTCTATCATGTTAACTAGTGCAAAGATCATGATTTTGTTAATTTATATCAAATTGCGTATCCAAGGTATGGTCTTACATCTCAACGTTTGTGGTAAATTTTTGTGTCTTAAATGCATACTTACAATTTACTAACCCTGCCATACCCTGAGCATGGACTTACTATCTCTTAATAAGATATATGATCATGCTCAAAATCTTCACCATTAAATGATTTATACTTATATTTTCCCCTTATTATCTTTATTATTCACTTGTATACTTCTCATAAATCAATAATACTTTCATCAAAATCATTGGCTCATTTAGAGTTAATTTCTCAATAATGCTTACTCATTAATATGTGATCACTTGGTAACCATCATTTAATATTTACGTAGGATAGCAATTTTCTTAGTAAAACTTTAATCACACAATTTCAAACTACTTTAGGATCTCATACTAACATGATAACATATATACTTTTTATGGTACATAAGTTTATTAGATGTTTCTAATGATATTCCAAAGTTCTTTGAATAATAACCTTAAACACAAAGGCTATAAAACCTTTTATGATCTTCAATTAAATTGATAACTATTAGTTTTGATGTGAAAAGTATTAATAACATTTAGATTTGATATGAAAAACATGCATCCTTATTTATTTTGAAAACCTTTTAAGATGTAAAATAAGATAGATTGAGATAAAATCTTAATAATAATTAAAATAAGCTTAAATATAAAGGAAATAGGTTTTGAGGGTCGATATAGCCATGTTCAAATCAACAAGGGCATGTTCAGGCCTATCTAAAAGGCAAAGAGGAACATAGGCATGTACACGAGTGTGTCTTCTTATCAGATGAGATTTGCAACTTCTTTTAAAAGTACGTTTCAAGTTTAAAATAAATATACTCAAAATCACTTTCATATAGGTCATGAAACACTAAATTTTACACCTTTTAATGGTGTTTTCAAACCTTAAAATTGTTAGTATAGGTGTGCTCTAGTTTCATTCTTGTATGATGACATTGTACTTTTATCCTGATTGGCAATATAATAATATTTATTTAAATTAAGTGTTAAGTTTATTTGAATATTTACCTTTTAGTATTATGTTATTTGAGTTTATTATCAATAGTTGATAAGATGAGTGACAAACTCATTTAGTATATACACTATAAATATTCATAGTCATTGGATTAATATAAGGGTAGTATTAATTCGTAGATTATCACCTCCATCTATTTTTCTTGATTGGTATGTGATATCGATAATGGGATGTAGTGAGTCTCATACTACTTGATATAAGATATTAAGATAAACATGTGGATACTCATGTGATGGGTGGATTAAACTATGATGTAAAATTTATGATTGCATGGAAATTCCCTTTTGTCAACAATCACAATCTTGGACATAATGGTGCATATGGTCCTTTGACCTGAGGCAACATGGTCATCCATATATGGTTGGTTAAAGTTTGTTACTGCTTACATACTTGTACTAGCCATGTATGGGTATATGACATATGGTGGCCCTAGTTGGTTATATGTAGGAATGAGTGATCGGCTAAGATGAAATTCATTACCTGGAGTAAGCCGGGATAAGATCCTATGCTATCTAAATTATTTTTGATGAATAAGTAATTGGCTAGGTCAAACTTGACTTCCGAAAAAGTGTTTTGGTGCTAAAAAAGAGTTTCTAGTAGTAGTTATGTTTTATCAAGAATTAAACTGAATATGAGGTCATATAATTGAGGCAATTAAAGTTTGACTAAACTATGACTCTAGCCGATATCAGGATCTTATAATGAAGGGACATTTAGTGCACGAAAATTATGTTATATGGTTTTTATGAATCTATGGAAAACATTTATTTTTAATTGGATAGTCGTGACATCTATGCTAGGGGTCACTAACGACTTATGGAAACTAAATGTGATTAATTAGGAATGTCAATTTTAGCATAAAAAGGTGTTTTCATAATATTAAGTCTTAATATTATTTTCCATTGCCGATTAGACATTAACCCAGTAAGTCACATACATAAGAGTTGCACCAATGATGATAATTATTAATTTATTTGTTAATTAAAAAGTTTAATTAATTAATTAAATTAATAGAATTGGATTTGTGCATGTGTGGGGATCTAGCATATCCCGAAATATAAAGTCAAAAGTTAGAACAAATTGTGATTAATTAAATATTAATTTGGACTTGATTTAATATTTGATATTAAGTTCAACGACTAAATTGATAGTTACGTCTAATTGTATATATGGATTGAAGGGAGATCCAAAGCAACCAAAAATAATTAAGTGGAATTTAAAAATTTTTAGCTATATGCAACTCTTGCATGAACACTAGAATCTCTCCTAGTCAAAGATCACATCACAATAACATTTACATGACTAAAAACATACATCATGGACAACATTTTTTAAAATGACAAACATCATAAAGCATCATGCCAAAAGTCCTATAATCTAAGAGTTTAGTAACACTTACAAACTCCTAAAGTGTGCAGCACACTTGAGAAGCTTTAAGTTGTTATGATCTATAAGTTCCAAGATCCCCAAATATGAAGCTTCAAACTTGAAACACATAAGTTGCACAAGGAAGATATCTTGAAGATGACCCTAGAAATTTGTTAGACTCCTCCAAGGTTGAAAGTGTAGGACTTTATAGCAACCTCTAATGGATGTCCATGATGGATATATATTTGTACAACTCTTGTACAATAATGGACTTTAGCTTAAGATCTCCCAACACTTATGATTTTATTATTCTCTACATTTAGATGAAGAAGAAAGAAGAATATTATGTATCAACTCTTTTCTCTCTTTGTAAGAATAATAAAAACTCTCTAATATGAATTAACTTTTTTATCTCTATAAAATTCACTAACTTAAAGACATGCATATAACAATAGTTTGAGTGTCTTATAATCAAACTACATGCTTATATTAGTTTGAATGTCATACACTCAAGCTACATGCATATGTGCCTTTGAGTCATTAACTCTTAATGAGTTGGTCTAAGGTTATGGGCTTGTTTAACTTTTAAATAAGGCCCATGTATATACCAAACTAATTAGGATAACTCATGGGCTTATTTAACTCTTAAATAAAGCCCAAACCTTATTCATCAATCCTTATGGTCCATCTCATACCCCTTATCCATGCTACAATTGGAGCTAAATATCAATTTAGTCCTTTAACTTAATATCACATATTAAATCAAGTCCAAATTAATATTTAATTAATCACAATTAGTCCCAACCTTTGAATTTAGATTTTGGGATATGCTAGATCCCTGCACATAGGCAAATCAACCTTAGAATGTGGAGATTCGAAGGCGAATCCTTTCGAAGAAGGGGGGAGTGATGTGAATGATCATAGGATGAATTTAGAAAATAAGAAGACTTTGGATCCATAGAACCTATAGAACACAAATGAGATGATTTGGTGGAAACTAAGCCAACAAATTTGCTTAGATGAGATTTGGCCGATACACACCCGTGTGTATATTTATACTGTCGTGTTGAATATTTGTTAATTGTCCCGAGACAGACACGGGTCCGTACATGCTTATGTCCAAAGGCCGTGTTGCTATACATGCCCATGCTTATTTTCGAAGTGTCATCTGCATGATACACGATCAGACAACACGCCCGTGTAAGAAGCCATGTAGCTATTGGGTTTCTAAAGAGACATCGAAATATGCCCGTGTATGATCAAGTTCAGACCGTGTGCCAATCCGTGTTGGAGTCTCTCAATTTTGCTAAATTTCTTGAAGCTTGTACATGCCTGTGTGCCTCTTAGACATGCCTGTGTCTCGATGACTTATTTTTGTCTAATTAGGATTTTCTTTATATTTTCTTTACTAATTAGAATTTGTATTTAATTAGGAATATCATTGTTTATTCCTAAAGAGTTATTTCTTTTAGAATTAGTTTAGGTTTGGGATTACAAGTCTATAAATACTTGTATCAAACATTGTTATTTTACATAGTTGATTGTTGATTCAAATTCTTAATTGAATTTTCTTGAGTTCTTGCGAGAGCTAAAATCTGAATTTTCTTCAAGCGTGTTATAATTCAACCCTAATAATTAGAGGTACTAGATGTTAGATAGCTAGTGTTGCTAATTTCCTTAGTTTATCCTAGATAGATCTTTGGGCAACGATCCCAATAGATTGTTACAAATCCTAATTATTAGATAACTAGTGGGACGTATCAGTTTGGTATCAGAGCTTTGACTCTAGTGTAAGCTACGTATCCTTAGCGTAGTATTTATATTGATAAAAAAAGAAATATTCAAAGTTCATTCCACATAAAAAAATTGCATCAAGCGATTCGACCTCAACAAACATCAAGGAAGCCGTATTAATCATCATCCGTTGCATCAAACAAATTAGTAGGTAAGGATATCACCCTTCAAAAACTCATCAATTTGCTTATTTTCTACTTGTTTTCTTTGTCTACCTACCCTACATCATTCTATATTTTTACACCCTTCTTTCTACCTGTTAAATACCTAAAATTCGTGCATAAATAAACTCCAAATTTCAGACATACCTGAAATCACCCAAAACAGCCCCACACTTACATCTTTTAGCTTATCTTTCACTAATATCTTTAGTTATCTAGTTTGATTTGTGATTCTCTTAGAAGTAGTAAGAGTTTAGCTCAATTATGAGTGCATTAGAGAATTTTCTAATTAATTGAGAGAAACACGTAAGGGAGTATTAAAATAGGATTTTTTTAATTTCTATTTAAGATTTACATTATGGACACAAAGGAGAAGCTTACATTGGACGCAATACAAGCAATGTTGCAAAAGATGTTGGCTCAACAAGAGGATATGAGGAGTGACAACTAAAAGGTCTAAGAATGATTAGAAAGGTTGGTGATAGGTACCCCTATCCGAGCAAGGGAGACCTAATGCATTCTCTTCAATGAACTAGAAGAGGAGGCAGCTGAAGAGGGATCGACACGTGCCAACAAGAGTAAGACCAAAGATGGGAATTTGGGATCAATCAAGATGAAGATTCCAGCTTTCTAAGGGAAGAGTGATCCAGAGGCGTATTTGGAGTGGGAAAAGAAGGTTGAAAGGGTGTTCGAGTGCCATAATTATATCAAATAGAAAAAGGTAAAATTAGCTGTCGTGGAGTTCACTAACTATGCTAGTGTGTGGTGGGATCAATTCACCTCCATTAGGCATAGAAGTGGAGAAGGACCAATTACCTCATGGTTTGAGATGAAAACCATAATGAAGAAGAGATTTGAACCTTAACACTATTATAAAGAGGTGTATAATATGTTACAAAGGTTGAACCAAGGCTTTAGGAGTGTTAAAAAGTATTTCCAAGAGATGGAGATGGCCATGATTCGAGCTAACATTGAGGAGGATAGAGAGACTGCCATGGCATGTTTTCTATCAGGTTTGAATCATAAAATTGCTAACCTTATTGAATTGCATCATTATTGTCAGGCAAATTCTACAAGTGCACGGTTTACTACAAGTAGTATAGATTTTGAGTATGAGTATCATTCCCATGAGGAGATTAATACCAAGCACTAGCCTTAATTTTATTTTTACAAGCTAACAAAATAATAATTGATGGAATGAAATAACAAATTAATAAACAAGAACAAACATCCTAAATCTGAAATATTAAATTTAAAATTCAATAATTAGAAACTAGAGCATGGATTTGCTTCACTAGCTATTACTTGGATTACAGGATCAATTCACAATTCAAATCATTAACTCAGTCAAGGGTAAATCACTCAAATTACTTAAAGTCTCATTCGAGATCATTTAAGAATACCATAGCTAAATACTGCCTATTTCTTAGTCAAGTCAATTAACTAAGGCTCATTAAGTTCTTTAGCGATTTATTACTCCCCGAAAGATTCATCTACTTTCGTGATCGAGGTTCCTAAGTTTTACAAGTCTATGAGCTGATAAATTATATAACTTTCATTGTCTCTAATTTGCCTAAAAACATACATTCAATCAGGCCTAAAATCAAACACAAGATAATTAAGCACAACTTGTAAAATTGACTGAAAGTTAATTCATTGAAAGGAAATTAAGATCCTAACAAGTAATAGACTAGCTACACAAATCCATACCCTAAGGGAAATTAGCCACGCATAGTTGTGGTGAAGAACAAAAATATAAAATCAAATCTTCTTTCTTCGATCTTCGTCAAAAGCTTGTTCTCCATCCTAAAATATGAATGGAAGTGAAAAAAGAATGAAATTGAGTAGAGTCTGATGCCCAAAGATCATTTCTCTATCCCTTTTTATAAGCCAAGTCTTGTAGAAAACCTATTTGCACTTGAATTCTTGAAAAGGAATATTTTTCGGCTCGACGTGGCTTGCATCTGGCCATGTCACAAGCCGTGTCGCGTTCTTAAGTTTACAGCATGGCTTCCATTATATCGTGTCATAAGCCATGTCATATTTGCTTCAGCTCTAGAAGTGTACACGGCTTCTAGCATGCCATGACGCATCCCACGTCGCACCAGTCCTTAGCTTTTTAGGATTTCTTTTTAGACTTTACCTATAAAAAGGGAAATATTATAAAAACTCCTAAACTAATAGAAATTAATAAAAAGACAATAAAATCATAAATAAAACATTAAATGAAAATAAATCCTAATTAAACCTAATTTCTACCCAAACATGACTAATTAATTATTCAAAATTCATTAAAATTCAACTCAAAAATATATAATAAATTGCACTCAA
>CATIWO010404460.1:0-18008 GCA_949673435.1 Macaranga tanarius
CTAAGCACTAAATTACTTGCTTGATTCGATGTTTAAATCTGCATATGTAAAAGACTACTGGAAATCTAGGAAAAATGTGGCTTATATTCAATGCATTTTGTTGTTTGTTTGATCTATTGTTTATGTGTTAAACTAGTGCTAATGTTTAAGTATGCATCACAGTGTAATTGTCTATTTTGTATATATGATTTTAGGGCCAACATCACGCCTGGTACTGTTCTGATCATTCTTGCTAGAAGATTCAAGGGCAAGAAGGTTGTTTTCCTTAGGCAGCTTTCCTCCAAGAAGCTATTTTGCTGAAATTAAGCACTTACAAGAGACATATTAGATGTTTTTTTATGTTTGTTATTTTTTTTCTCAATAATATTTTTGATGTTTGATTGATCATTTATTTTAATATTAATGTTTTTAATGCTAGTTTGGACATATTGATGTAATACAATTATTTTAGCATAAATAAATTTTTTTATTATACATAATTTTCATGTGTGTTGTTTAATGATATATGATTTTATTTTAGATTTATTATATAAATACTATTAAAATTAAATAAAAATAAAAAATAAAAATTTTAAAAAAATTAATGACGGTTTATATTGAAAAAAACAATTAATTGAAAAAAAATTATTTCTTGTAGTGAAATAAATTAATTTTTATATTTAATATTTATCTAAATAGCTACAGAATAGAAACAGAATTTCCATTTCTAAAATTAAAAATGGAAAATTCCATTTCCATTTATGATCAAGTAGGATTTCTATTTGAAGTTTAGAAACGGAATTTCCGTTTCAATTTTTATGTAAATAGAAACGGAAATTCTGTTTCTAATTTAGTCCGTCGCTATTTAGCGACGAATTTGAAACGGAAAGTTCTATGATGATGTGGCGCTCATTAGGAGTTTAGAAACGGAATTTCCGTTTCTAAATTCTAGAAACGGACCAAGTCTGTCGCTAATCTTTGAAATGGAATGAGAAAATCCATCGCTACACGTTAGTGACGAGCATTTTTGAAACGAAAAATTTTTGTTTTTATTCCATTGCTATTTATGAATAGCTACAAAATTAGAAACGGATTTGGCCATTTCTATTTTGCTTTTTTCTTATAGTGGTACTTCTTTTATAAGAGTTTGACATTAAAATCAAAGAAAAAAAGGGATCAGAGAATGTTATAGCTGATCATCTCTTAAGATTAGAGCTGGAGTAAGATAAAGATGATGAAGAGGAGCCTATTCTGGAGCTATTCCCAGATGAGATGCTTCTGGCTATTAGAAGCATGCATGCCCCTTGGTTCACCGACATAGCTAACTTAGTCTCAAGTGGAAAGTTTTCAGAAGAATTCAATTGTCAGCAAAGGAAAAAGCTCATTTATGACTCTAAGTTTTATTTTTGGGATGATTCATATCTCTGGAAGCTATGCAGTGATGGCATGATAAAAAGATGTGTAGGAGATGAAGAAATCGGTTCAATTTTGCAACATTGTCAATGGATGGTAAATGGTGGTCATTTTGGTCCATAAAGAACTGCTGTTAAGGTTCTTAAAGCAGGGTTCTATTGGCCTACACTCTTTTATGATGCTAGGAAGTTTGTATTCAGTTACGATGCATGTCAAAAAAGTGGCAACATATCATAGAAGGATAAAATGCTTCAATCTGGAATTCTAAAGGTAGAGATCTTTGATGTGTGGGGCATAGATTTCATATGGCCATTTCCTGTTTCAGACAGAAACAAGTATATACTTATCTATGTGGATTATGTATCCAAATGGGTGGAAGCTCAAGCATGTACAGTCAATGATACAAGAGTAGTTTGTAATTTCTTAAGAAGACTCTTTGCCAGGTTTGGGATGCCTCGAGCTATCATAAGTGATGGAGGAACACACTTTCGTAATAGAAATATGGAAGCATTACTAGCTCGTTATGGGGTTAAACACAAGATAGCCACTCCATACCATCACCAAATAAGTGGACAAGTGGAAGTCAGCAATAAAGAATTGAAGTGAATTCTAGAAAGAATAGTGAGTAAGTCGAGAAAAGAATGGGCAAGAAAGCTGAATAATGCTTTATGGGCATATCAAACAGCATATAAGACACCTATTGGAATGTCTCCATATAGGTTGGTTTATGGAAAAGTATGTCATCTTCCTGTAGAAATTGAGCATAAGGCTTACTGGGCAATTAAGGTTTTGAATTATGACTGTAAGAAAGCTACTAAAAAAAGACTTTTACAGTTGAGCGAATTGGAGAAGATAAAAGATATGGCATATGAAAACTCCAGAATTTATAAAGAACATACAAAGAAATAACATGATGCCAAGGTGAAAGTTAAGAGTTTTTAAGAAGGAGACCAAATGTTGCTATTCAACTCCAAACTTAGATTGTTTCTAGGGAAGCTGAAAAGTAGATGGTCAGGACCATTTATAGTAAGTCGTGTATATCCCTATAAAGCTGTAGAAGTTTACAACACTTACAGAGAAAAGTTCAAAGTCAATGGGCAAAGACTGAAAATTTACCATAGAGGCGCATTGGAGAATTCTTGCCAATTAGCCTTTTTGGCTGATTCAACACCCTGAAGATCATGATGGTCTAAGCTCATAAACCTAAAAGAGCACTTCTTGGGGGCTCAACCAAGTGTTTCTTTTCATTTATTTTTTTTTATTTTAGTTTTAGATTTATGTTTTGATTTTTGAATTTTTGAATTTTGTTTTTCAGAAAGTAAGGAGGATGAGCTCTAGAAAAGAAAAGGAATTTACAAAGGAGGAGCACGAGAAGATATTGTGTAAGTGAATATTCATGAGGGAACTAAGTGGTTATGATTACATGATAATATTGTGCTTAAATTCTAGTATTTTTTTTATTTTATTCAAGTAGGTAGGTTGCACACCTTGTTGCGCAGCCATGTGACCTGATTCAGTGAAAATAGAGTAGAAAATTTGAGAACAGGCACGACCATGCACAAATCTCGCATGGCCGTGCCAAACTAGGGTAAGAATAGGTCGAGTCAGGCATGGGCATGCATGTTTTTTGCATGCCCATCCCTCAAAAGAGCGCCAGTCGAAGGATCTGCATCAAGGCAGGGACCACCATATGTGTTTTTCCCACACCCGTGCCTGACAAGGCAAATTTGAGCATCAATCGATGCATGACCATGCTTGATTTTGGCATGGCCGTGCACACTATCAAAAATTTTTCTCAAGACTTGAAATTTATCTTAAACAGCGTGCCCAACCTATAAACTCTTCATTTCCTCATACCTCTTCCACTTTCCCAACATCTAAAACTTCTCAAGTTCTAGGATTCTTCAATTTTGACTACTTTCCCAACTCCCAATTCTTCAATTTCCAATATTTAATCTTTCTTTATCTTCTTCTCCTCTCTATATAAACACTACCCTCTTCTATTCTCTTCCCACACATATCAATTTCTTTATGGTCATCTCCCCCTTTCACTATTCTATTTCGTCTATCTGAAAATTCTCTCTGAGCAAGCTTTCTTCCTCAATTAATCACTAGCCATAGAAAGAGAACTAAGAAGGAAAATACTTGCCACCAAGAAATCAAGGCCTCGATCGAAGAGACAATATGGTGGAAGTTCTAGCCATCTAAGTGAGGATGAAGAAGAATGGTAAGGTCTTTTCCTCCAACTATTCAATTTGGACATAAGAGGCAAAGGAAGAAGTTGCAATAAATGCTCTCTAGGAAAATTGTGCCTAATAAGTACATGGGTGCATCTTCTTTGCAACAAGTAGGATTGTTAGATGATGTTAACATGTACGTCACTAGAATGGGATGGGAAGCCTTTGTCATGATGCAATACCCAACTTATGTTGGGCCTACATGTGAATTCTTATCTTCTTTTCATTTTAATGAACAAGCTTTATTGCTCACCTTTAGGTTGGGAAATATTGAACATAGCATAGGCTTGTTTGAATTAAATGATGTATTTTATTTCACTACGGATAAAAATGCGATGGTTGAATATGATAGGGATGAGTTTTAGAGAGAAATTATAGGCCAGCGACATGTATTTTATACACCTAGGTTGGTAAAAGAATCTCGTATTTAATCATTGGCTCTAAGGTACTAACATAGGTTGATGGCTCATTCCTTATTTCCTAAAAAAGGATGGAGATTTTGTGGTAACCACAACAGAGCTTAACATTTTGTATTGCATGTCTAACAATAGGCAGTTGGACATTTGCTATGCAATTGTAATTAAGTTAAAGGATGTGGCTAATAAAATGGCGGGAGCAATTAAGGTTGGTGGCTTGGTCACTAATATTGCCTATTATGTTAGTTTTGATATTGACAGTATGCCTTTTGACAAGCTTATGAGACATTCTTTGATCGATATTTCAGTGATGGACGCTATTGTCATGGTCACAAGAGATCATCATAGAAATCCCCAACTCATCAATGCACCACCATAACAAGCAATGGAGGAGGAAGAGGAAAGTGGAGACATGCAAGATGTCATGCGAAGATTAGATGATTTAGAGCTTCAAGTAGGGGTGATTGATTCGAATGTTGGGGAACTTACATCAATGGCTCATTACATGAATAACAACATATGGGTGATATGCATCAAAGCATCAATATGATTAATCCCAATTTGATGGCATAATTTCAATTGTAAAATTTCCCTCCACCTCCTTACCCACCACAAAATCCAAGGAATAATTGAAGTTCGTGAGAAGAATAGGGGAAGTTATGTTTTAGCTTTGTGTTTTAAGTTTCATTGTGTTTTAAGTTTTGAATGTACTTGTGTGTGATGTTGAAATTTCAATGTAGATGTTTACATTTCCATATTCTTTAGAATTAATTTAAATTTTGTTGTTTACATTTCCCTTCACTTACAATTTTGCAAAATAATGTCAAGCGCATCATCATATCATTGTTCTTGCATAGCAATGCTTGTTATGACCAACATAAAATTAAATTCAGGCACACCTATACCAAAATGTTTCATGGCTGTGCCGGATCAAAGCTATGCCAAACATAAATAAGATAAATGCAGGCACGCCCATGCCAACATTCAGCATGGCCATGCCTAATCACAGCTCAAATGATGCAGAAGATACTAAAGTAGGCACGCCCATGCCAAAATTCGGCATGGCCGTGCAACCTGTTATGCAATTTTGGCAACATTCCAGCAATGAGGACATTGCACAATTTAAGTGTGGGGGAGGAAATTAAATTTTTATTTTTGCAAAATTTATTTTTATTTCCGTATTTATCTAATTCTCTTTTTAATATTTTAGTTTTTAGGGATTTAATTTGTAGTATCCTTTTTCTATTATGATTGTTAGTTTTTATATTTTAATAAAATTTATCCTCTTAACATAAGATTAAAAGATGGATTGTTTAATCCTTGTAAACTTCAATCTTTTTCTTCTTTTTAAGGCATTTAATTATTTAACTCTCAAATCTTCTACATTCTCTGTTCTTATTTTCTTTTCATCAATTTCTCTACGTCTACTTTCTCTGCATTTATTTTCCTTGCTACCTAATGAGTTCATATAGTATGTCAAACACTAGCTAAGGGCCACATAGCAAAGGGAAGGCACCAATGGAGAGGAAAGCTAACCCAATTGACCTCAAAGATAACTATGATGCCTTTTTTCCTATTTTCTCAGATGAAGAAGGTAAGAGATTTTTTTCTCTTCACAAAAGAAATAAGTGCATGCCAAAATATTTTGATGATAAGATCTTTAAAGAAATTGGAATGTATGATTATGTGAATCCTTTGTGCAAAACGCTAGGTTGGCATAAATTGAAAATAGTGCAATATAATGTATTCCTATAATTAACCATTGAATTTTACACTACATTGAAAATCAAAGATGAGGAGCAAAAAATTTTTTCATGTAGATTCTTTAGAAAGGCATACAATTTTGATTATGAACTCATGACCGAAATCTTTAGTTTTTCCGAAGGAGGTATTTTTCAACCTCCTCCCGAATTTAACATAAGTCAATTTTGGATTGAAATCACTAATGGAGATAGAATAAGCAATGATGATACAATGATTAGTGGTTTAATTAAAAGTCACTCATGCTTGCTAATGCACAAGTTCATGGCACACACTATCTTTGGTAGGAATGATAGTACTAAAGTTACACCCAATGAATTGTTCTTAATTTGGTGTATGCATACTAACCGTAGGGTGAATAGTGCATATTTTATTTTTCATATGATGTGGCATGTTGTGTAGGGATAGAAAACATTGATGTCTATGGGCCATATTGTCACGGGCCTAGCCATGCATTTTGTACCAAGGAAACTTACCCTTTTTGAGCCATTAGAACATGAGGTCTTTGATAAAGATTTTATGATTCGAGCTGAGGTCATCATAGATTTGGGAATGCTAGAGGATGCAGACTATCGAAGATGCTATCAGTTGCATCAAACTACCTTAAGATATGGAGAAGTTCCTTTTCCAAAAGTGGTAGAGAATTTTGATGATGTCAGTGAAGAAGAAGAGGAGAATGATGTCAAGCCTCAAGTAGCTAATAGGGATACAAGATTGAAAAATAAGGATGGTAGGTCCAAAGCAAGGAAGAAGAATAGGGCAGCGAAAAGGAAGAGATTTGAGGAAAATATTGAGAAAGTTGAAAAAAATATAGAAGATGTAGCAAATCGAACTGATCAAAGGGTTGGTCATATGATTATGGATGTGATCACCAAATTTAAAGTTTATGAGGTGATACGTGACATGCGGATGGACAATGTGATAGCCAAAGTGGAAGAGCTGAAACAATTAATCTCTCAAAATAAGGGAACTAAGGAATCAACAGAGCCATCTATTGAAGTCATAGTTACGCATACCTCATCCTCGAATGCATCTGATTAGGGAAGTCTTCTTTCCCTTTTTATTTTTTCTACTTTATTTTTATTTTTGTTGTTTTTGCATTTTATTTTTTGCATTAATAAAAGAACTTTCACTTAAGTTTTTGAGCCTATTTCTATGTAGAGTTTATGTCATTAGGTGTGTTTTTCTTAAGTAAGTATAACAATCTCCTTTTAATACTTTGTTTTGACTGTTAAGTTAGAGGAATAATTTGTGCTTAAGGACTTTTAAATTTTAGTGAACTTATTGCTTACTCCTTCATTGAATGATTGAACTAGGATGCTTAATAGTTGAGAAAAATGCTTGTAAGTATGAATTTAACTCTTTAGTGTAGTTCATATATACATAGGCATGTAAAAAAATAATATAATAATAAAATAAAATAAAATCCTTAAGCGAGATGGAGCATAAAACGCATTCGTACCTATACTCCAATGCTCTATAAAGGGTATGAGTATCTAAAGGACTTTATTAAGGTATCCACATTGACTAATATAGAAAGGTGGGGGATACTACAATAAGGAAACTTTAAGGATTAAATTATGTGCCTTTTAAGTGTTGTTAATGAAAGAACTACTTAAGTGTTTGTATTTCCTACTTACTTTCATTTTTCTTAGTTGTTAATCATAATTTTTTATGAATTCAATGAGGGAGTTTACTTTTCACTTAGTAATTGTTATATTCTTGACCTCGAGTTATTGTTTTATTTTTTAGTTATGAATCTTGTATTAAAGGCAGATTAGAGTGGTTCCTCAAGTTAAGAACTACTAATAATATTTATTCTTTATAAAAATAGGTTATTCTCTTATTTTGCTTGAGGACAAGCAAAGGCTCAAGTGTGAGGGAGTTGATAAGTGTGAAAAATGTCATATTTTGAGCACTCTATTTTATGTATATTAGGTTTAGTAGTTGCATGTTTAGTTAGTTTTTAGTTAGTTTAGATAATTTTGTTATTTTATTTTAATTATTTAGGATTTAGTTATTTTTATGTTAATAGTTAATTATTATTTAGTTTTTGGTTGTAGGATGCATTTGGGAAAGGATGAAGATAACAATTGAAGATAAGATAAGATTGGGAGATCAAGCTTAAAGTTTATCCTCACAGCAGTGGTGCACGGCCATGCCATATTCCTGTATGGTCATGCCTGATTCATGAAGAGAATAGGGTACATGGCTGCACGCCCATGCCAAAATTAAGCACACCCATGCCTGCTTCTGAGTAATTCAGAACTGTTATATTGCATGGGCATACCACTTTTCTGCGCACCCGTGCACGATGATGTGGCAGTCAATCAGAAGTGGATTTGGAGCTGAAGTTTGGATAGAAATGAGCATATCTTTAAGCTCTTGATTAAATAGAGTTTGAAAGGTTTTAGATGACCTTTCTCACTAGGTAACTAGGTCTATAAATAGAACCATTTATTTTTCATTAAGAGGTTGTTCTTGAATTTTTATTTCTTTGATTATTTTTCAGAACATTTTCATTTAGTTTATGATTTGCTCATATTAGAATAGGAAATTGATTTAAAGATTATGAAGAATAAGCATTCTCTACACATTTGTGAAGGGGGTTTCCTTGTTAACTTTTCTTATTATTTATCATGATTGGATTTGTTTTCTTCATCTCTTCATCTCTTTCTTTTGTTTTTAATATGAGTGGCAAGTTTTTTTTAGAATTCTTATTCCAATCTGACCATGTGCATATTGTGATTAATGTTAGGTTGTTAGTTCTAATTCATTGGTTATTGTTATGCATAATGTCATTTTAGGATTGATCACCCTGAGATTAAATTAATACTACAGAGCTTAATTGAGAGATAGGTTCTGTAGGATTAGGCAATAACCTATTAATTACTTAATTAGTTGAGAAACAGTTAAGCGGTTAATATTGATTAAAAGGTTGTGATTTAAAATTGGATTTAAAAGACATTAGGTTGGTGAGAGTCGGAAAACTTAGTGTTAATTAATTCCCAATTAATTATAGATTTATCTAAGAGGAAGATTTATGGTTCCTAAGATCCCTTCAAAATAAATTAAAATTAACGTAGACCTAGTTAGTTAATCAATCTTAAGAATAGTTAGAATTGAGAATAAGAATCCTAGCTTTTAAATTTGATTAAATTCTGATTTCTTTTATTTTGATTTAGTTTAGTTCTTTGAAAACTCAACTCAATTTCGGTGTCTAAACAAGCAAACATAGTGATTATTTCAGTATTCAATTTTTAATCTCTGTGGGATGATATTTTTATTACTACTTGTTACGATTCTGTACGCTTGCGGATTTATACTCACATATATATATATATATATATATATATAAGATACCAATTATCATGGTGTAATCTAAAGGATATATATCACGAGTGTATAGATTTGTTTATAAATCAAAGCATTCACATTTATCAAAGTACTAATAAAAATATAATTGTTGAGTCATTAGCCGGTACTAGGTAAAAATATATTGTTAAAATATAATCATTGTATTTAATAAAAATAACAAATATATTACTATATGTTCCTAATTTCTATTATATAAGCTAGGAAATTTATAAACAATGATAGTAAGTTAATATGTGATGAGAGACTATTTGTAAGGAAAAATTATTTATATCATAGAAAATATTTTATATACTTGGAACAATTTTGTACACGTATATATATTTAGTTTCGAAACTAATGCTATATGTTTAGCCATTCATCTATGCTGGGTGAAACAAAGAACTAGCTAGCTAACTATGACTAATGCTTTACAGTTGTGACTGAAACAACTCTTAACATTTAAGAAGAAAAAATATAAAATTATAAGCTTCCTATCCAAATTCTACTCAACCTAGTTGATATATGGTAGAATGCTACAGTCTACAGCCCTAAAAATACTTCAAAAAAGCTCCCGATGGGGTCCTGAGGTGCAAGACAGCCATTGAGGCATCTCCTCAGTGCACGGAGGTGCCTCCTCATCACTGAGGTACCTCTTCAGCACTGAGGTAACTCTTTAACCCTGAGGTGCCTTCTCAGTATTAAGACATCGCCTGATTGACCTGTAGATGATCTGTATAATTGAGAACCTCTATTTTGCTCCGTTTTTACTCATTTTTACAAGATTTCAATAATAACACAACTTCATTCAGTATAATACATTCACAGAGGTTGTCTTAAGCTCAATAAAATCTCTTTAACCTAAACAAATATAAATTTTTATCAAAACATCAAGATTTTAATAAAATCACAATTGTTTTTCCTATATTTGTATATATATCTTCCAACTAAAATTCATGAAACCAAATTTCAAAACCAAAAGCAAGTAAAAGATGATGATTGTCTAAATTTAGAACTGAATCAAATCCATTTTACTTACCCGAATGCTTGTGAAATGAAAGAAAACTTGAATTTGTTGAATTGGAAATGATCTTTGTAAAATCCTCACAAGCAGACAATCTACTACTAATCTATGATGATTTCTATAGCTTGGATGATAGAATTTGGTAAAGAGAAGAAATTATGAATTGAAGAGAATGAGAAGCTTAAGAAGAAAATGAATTTTTGTTAAAAGAAATTAGAGAAAAAATATGAATTTTTGCTAGGAAAAGAAGGTAGAAGCTTAAGAAAGAAAATGTGATTTTTTTCACTAGAAACTTGAGCATGAGGAGAAGCTACAATACCTTTTTTTTAGCCATTTAACCACTTAGCCACTTAGACCCTTCTAGTATTCCCTCTAATATAACAAGTCCTTAAGATTTATTCTCCAACCCTTTTATTTCATATCCTCACCTATCTAAACTATAAACTTATTTTTATTTTTATTTTAAATGTTAGTTAATCTCTAAAGTAAGGATATTACAATTCTCTCCCTCTTAAGAAATTTCGTCCTCAAAATTTGTATACCTACGAGGAGAACAAATGGGGATATTGAACGCATATGACTTCCTCTCTCTCCCATATTACTTTCTTCTTAGAATGATTACTTTATAAAATCTTAGCCAATGGAATTACTTTATTTCTCAAAACTTTCTCTTCTCTAGGTAGGATCCCTATGGGTTCTTCTTCATAAGTCAAATCTTTCCTTAATTCTATTGGTTGTTGTTACAGTATATGAGAAGGATCACATCTATATCTTCTCAACAGGGACACATGAAAAATATCATGCACTTGAGATAACTCTAGAGGTAGAGCTAGCCGATATGCTATACACGTCCAATTCTTTTAATTACTTTATATGGTCATATAAATGAGGACTCAATTTTCCATATTTCCCAAATCGAACTATACCTTTCCATGGAGATAACTTCAAGAATACCTTATCACCTATATTAAGCTTAATGTCTTTTCTTTTTAAGTCAGCATAACTCTTCTATCTATCTTGAGTTACCTTCAATCTACTAAGAATTAATTTAATCTTATCCGTGGTCAACTATACAATTTTAAGTCCTACAAGCTTTCTTTCTCCTACATCATTCCAATATACTAGGGTTCTACATTTCCTTCCGTATAATGCTTTATAAGGTAGCATGCCAAGGCTTGTATGGCAGCTATTGTTGTATGAAAATTCTAGTAATGGCAAGTGTTTATCCTAAATTCCCTTGAATTTCATCATACATGCCCTTAATATATCTTCCAAGGTTTGGATAGTTCTTGTAACACCCCTCCCTACCACACTTTCACTAAAATACCCATATAGCAGTGGTATGAATATAAAGAGATATTATCTAAAGACTACTAAAAAGAATATCTTAACATACAAATATTATAAAATATAATTTCTATAAAATGATAACATTAAACTTAGTTATGAATAAACCATAATTATTATATCTCCAAGATATTTATTTGATGGCAATTGGCTTGCTATAATATGGCAAACATATAATTTCATACACTTAAATACATTGGTATCGCCACACCATACATCAACATTTTAATAAAACTATAAGAATATTGGTTATTACACAATTGATTTCAATTTAAAACAATGTAGTAGGCTATAATAACCCTCTCTCAACTTCACGAGATCTCCGCCTCGACCACCTCATAGGTCATCGTAGTCTACTGTACTGCCATCTCTCAACTACTAGCTAATCAGACACTATACACCTATACTAAAAATTTATATAAAAATATAAAGAGTATGAGTAATTTCATAAGGAAATTACCTAGTGAGTGAATAAAAATAACAATCAAATTCAACCATAAAGGATCTCTTAATTAACGATCCAATAATTAAAACAATAATAAATAAATAAAATTTAAAATAAATTACTGATATTCAAGTGATTGCCTAGATCCAAAAATGAATGTATTAAGGATACTAACTCACAATCACCCTTCAGGATTTTCCTTGCTTTACGTAATATAATAGAGGCTCAATCATTAAATAAAATAAAATAACTCACTACAACATACTCATAGCTTCACCACCTAGCTCATTATAAGAGCATTATCAGAGTAAACTATACACATATTTCAGTGACATATACTATAGTGTGGACCAATACCACACCGATATCAATATAAATAAGTCTATATACATACGACGACTTAAGTGTGATCAGCACTTAAGCCAATAATAACTCGAATGCCAAATCCCAATTAATATATGTATATGGCCCCAGGCAAAGCTAAACATATACTTCAGATGGTCTTACATCTACAAGATAGAATATGCACCCAACCCCAAGCAACGACTATACACATTTATAAAGTAATATGTGCACCCGACCCCTAGCATCGGCTCTGCACATTTACTAACTTATACCTGTAAGGTAATATGTGCATCCGACTCCTGGCATCGGCTATACACATTTAGCAACTTACAACTATAAAGTAATATGTGGACCCGGCCTCTGGCATCGGCTATACACATTTACCAATTAACATTTATAAGGTAACATATGCACCCAGCCTCTGGCATCGGCTATACATATTTACCAACCCTGCCATAACTCATATATGGAATTACTAACTCTTATTGTCATTTACGCTTAGTATTATATCATTCTTATGTTAGATTTCATTGAAGCATTTTATATCTTTAGTCTCTATATCGGAGACGTGAAGGTTTGTCAGATGTTATCATGCTTTATGATTAACAACTTTTGCATTTAAGCTAATTTCTCATAAGCACTGGCCACAGAGGTGCCTCCTTAGTAATGAGGTGCCTCATCAATACTAAGGCGCTGCCTCAACATTGAGGCACCTCCTCTCTGTACTGAGGCATCGCTTCAGCATACTGAGGTGCCTCCTAATCGATTAGTAGAGGCATTCTGCACTCAAAAAATGATACAAATTCAACTAAAAATCCAAGATTTCATCACTAATTGCTTCATAAACTATTACAACACATATTTTAACCCTTCTAGCACATTTATAACATGATAATATATGCATTATACTTAAAATCATAATGCAAAATAACATTTTCTACAAAAACATTAAAAACTCTAACATCTTGAGTTGAAATCAAGAAAATAACCTAAAAAGAAATCCATTCACTAGATTTTAGCTCTAAAATCTCTGAATTTTTGAAGGTAAAAAATCCTAGCTGCAGTGTCTTCTTCTTCTTAATCTTTTTCTTCTTCTTCGTCTTCTTCCAGCATCTCCTCTCTCCCTTTTCTTCTTCTTCTGCCTTAAAAATGCAGCTCCTCTTCTTTTTTATCCTTTAAGTCTAAACACCTCACTCATTAATCCTTATAAAATTTTTTTCTTTCAATTTAGTCCTTGATTACTTCTAATTACATCCAAATTTCCTAACTTGATTTTTTTCTCATTAATTCTTTCGAATCCAATTCACCCAAAAATAATACTCAATTATATTTAATTAACCATTTTATTCTTTTTAATTATTTTTCACTAAAAGAATTTCATCCTCAAAATTCGGGGAACACTTGTTATGTTATTACTAAAAATCTCTTTACCTTAATCTTTATCATTCTCTTCGCTAAACATTACAACCACAATTATATTCTTTAGAATTCTTTACATCAAAACTCAATTTAACTATTTCCTCACTTAATTCTTATACTAATAATATACATATTTCTTACCAATAGTAACTACCGCTAACTTAACCATTATATCTTAAGATAAATGATTTTTTAATTCATAGACTTTAAGATCACAATTACAATTAACATAAATAAAGTTATAACACTATGATGGTCTTATCTTCTAAGGAGTCTACTTTATAGATTAGCTATACATTATGTTGCATTTGGCATTTTTGTTATTTTCCTGCTCAGTTATTGTAAACATTCTAACTTGTTGAGTATTACCGGTAACACTAGCTCCCTGACCTACGGGTCCTTTCTGAGATGGTCCTACATTTGTACTTGCTTCATTTTACACCACTCCTACTCTATTGGGGTTTGGGGGTCTACCTCCCCTCATTGTGTGTAACGCACTTGATCCTTGCACCAACTGCTCTACTAACTCCTTCTCAGGATAGTCATGAGCATAGTATTCTATCTTATTATACTGATAATACCGCACTCTTATGTATCTACTATAATTTCTCATATGGTTACTTTTACATTCATTACACCATGACATAGTATATATTTTTCCAACACCTGCTTATCCCGGTTATGCCATTAGTTGCCTTACCAATGCTTAACTTTCTTGAGGTTTACCATTTCCTTCACTTCTAATATTTCCTTCTAAACCAAAGGTAAATTTCAATTTCTTATTCTCATTCCAAAATTGTTTGTTTGACTCCATTTATTGCTCAACCTCTTCTAATTCCTTATCTAAACTCTCTTGCTCCATGGCTTTCTTAACCCAACCTTTAAAGATTGTGCCAGCATACAGATTAAGCTTTCTATATAGGGAGACATGCAATCCATCCCTCAAACTGGTCAGTATACTCTCTGACAATTATCGAACTTTGTACTAAGTTCACAAAAGATGACCTCTTCTACTTCTGGAATGTCCCCGTTAAATACTCTTTACTGGACTCTTCCTTAAACACTTACCAAGTGAAAGCCCCCCCCATATAGATTCTTTACTCGAGTTAACCAATCATCAGCTTTATCGAACATAAGGCCATATACGTTGCTTACCTTCTCTTCATCACTTAACTGTAATGTAGTAAAGGCCTTTGCTATAGTCTTAGCCTACTTGTCAGCTTGACCAGGGTCTAAAGTACCATAGAAGTCATATGCTCTACATTTCTTAGCATATTCGATAATATCTCCCAATTTCTTATACCTTTCCCTCTTTGACATCACCGTTGCCAGCGTACGTGCTAAATCAGTAGCATCTATATATACCAGTGGTGGGGCTTGCTGATTTAGCATGTTTATTGGCATCATCAGTTGTGGAGATTGATAGTTATTTCATGCTCTCCTCCGCACATTCTCAAAAATTGAGATATAAGTAGTTGATACCAAACTATCTTGTTGACTATCTATTCGAGCATTATACATTTCATTCCTCTTATTGCCAATTAATGTTGACGATGAAGGTGATGCTCATGGAAATGCTCGACCCCTAGTTGAGAGATTAGCCAACTCTACCAACTCAGCTCTATTATCCTAAACACCACGTCCTCTACCACGACCATGACCACAACCTCCTATCTGACCACCTTTAGTTCTTGCCATCTTTCTGAAATTCAAAATTAATATACTTTAATAATTATTACCATCAAACTCATATCATCTCTAATATCCACTAAATTCAATGTTTCTTAGTGTCTACAGCACCTAATAACCTATAGCTCTAATACCAATAAAATGTAACACTCCTCCCTACCACACTTTCACCAGAATATCCATCTGGCAGTGGTATAAATAGAAAGAGATACTACCTAAAGACTATCAGAAAGAATCTCTTAACATACAAATGTTATAAAAAATAATTTATATAAAATGACAGCACTAAACTTAGCTATGAATAAATCATAATTATTATATCTCTAAGATATTTATTTAATGACAATTGGCTTGCTATAATATGGCAAATATATATTTTCATACACTTAAATACTTCGATGTCGCCATACCATACGTCAACATTTTAATAAAACTATGAGATTACTGGTTATTGTACAATTGATTTCAATTTAAAATAATGTAATAGGCTCTAGTAATCCTCTCTCAACTTCATGAGATCTCTGCCTCGGCCACCTCATAGGTCATTGTGGAGCACTACCATCTCTCAACTACTAGCCAATTAGATACTATACACCTATACTGAAAATTTATAGAAAAATATAAATAGTATGTGTAATTTCATAAGAAAATTACCCAAAGAGTGAACAGAATTAACAATCAAACTTAACCATAAATGATCTTTTAATCAACGATCCAATAATTAAAATAATAATAAATGAATAAAATTTAAAATAAATTATTGATATTCAAGTGATTGCCTAGATCCAAAAATGAATGTATTAAGGATACTAACTCATAATCACCCTTCAGGATTTTTCTTGCTTTACGTAATATAATAGAGGCTCAATCATTAAATAAAATAAAATAAAATAACATGCTTCACGTTATATTTCTATAATAGTTCCTTAACTTCACCTAAAAATTATATTGCATTATCTGTAATAGTATGATAAGGAATAATATATCTATAGATCAAAAATAATTCAATGAATCAAGCCATATGTTTTGCCCTTAATTTCTTAAAGAATTTTTCTTCAACCCACTTAGAGAAGTAATCGACTACCATAACTATGAATTCATAACCATTAAATGTTGACGATGAAATGTTTTTAATCATATCTATTCGCTAAATAGAAAAAGGCCATGGAGAAGTGAGATTTTGAAGCATGGATGGTGAAATATAAGAAAGGTCACCATATACTTGACCTTTATGATAATTCATAATAAAATGAATGCAATCATGCTCAATTGTCAACCAGTAATAACTCTGTCTCATTATCTTCTTTGCCAACTGTTTCCCATTCATATACGGTCCATATACTTTTTCATAAACATCTTGTATAATTTGATCTGCCTCTTTTTTGCGACACATCTAATGTGCAAAGCTCTATCCCACTTGTACAAAACACAATTAAAGATAAATAATCTTCTTGCTAAAGATCTCAACAATATTCTGTCTTTTTTTATCTGCACCTTCTGGGAATTTACCGTGCTCCATCAATCTGAGAAAATCATAGTACCATGACTACATGCCCTCTTTGATACTAAGAATTTGTGTAGCTTTGAAACATGGAACTTTTTACTTCATCAAAACCTTAAGTTGAAATGAAACCCTAACTATTAGTTGCTGTAATCAATTAAACCATACAGCTCTATGTCATAACTAATTAATTATTGATCCCAAAGTAATCAGTGGTGGATCGTCTTTAGCATTGTACATTATGACACCAAATCCCACCTATAATCTTATTAGATAAGGACGATCCACCATTGACTACTTTGGGATTAACAATTAATCAGTTATAACTTAGAGTTGTATAGTTTAATTGATTATAGCAACTAATAGTTGGTAGTTGTTACAGGTAGCTAGTAGCTAATAAATGTCAACATTTGATAAAATTTAGTTAGTTGTCATTATTAATAGGCAGTAATAGATAATAATTTACAACCTTTTATTTTATATTTATTAAAATTATTAAGAAAACTATTTAATATGAGCTTTAAAGTCTAAATTATACTAAATATAAAATTTTCTAAAAAATATATCTATTTATAATTATTTAGTTTTTATTTACAATTTAAAATAATACTTATTTTATTATAAATTATAAATAAATAATTATATACATTTCATTTAAAAGAAGTCATATATTACTGTGGACACATGGTTTGACCCGGCCCATGAGGCAAAAGCCTAGTGATGATAAATGACAGATAAGCCCGAATTGCTAAGGAACCCGATTCTAATTCCTTTAAAAAATTAAATTAAATTAATTTTTTTTTAGTTTGGACCCAATAAAGAAAAGGTTCAGCCCAGAATGATTGTCCCACGTGGCCTAATGGATTTGGGCCCATGTTAATCAGGCCTATGGGCTTCAGGAGCCCAGAGGCGCCACCTCTGTGTCGCCTCTATCCATAGAGGCGACGCCTCTATAATGAAGAGGCGGCGCCTCTTCGTGTCTGAGCAGAAAAAAAATAATAATGGACATTAATGACAGAACGTGGGATTCCCCCACGTTCTGTAACTCCTCTCCCACATTCATGGGAGAGGAGGTGAG